>CM062296.1:797258597-797327126 GCA_031216915.1 Pictodentalium vernedei
TTCCCCACACAAAACCATTTACCATACCTCCAGCACAAATTTAACCTGTTAATTGAATATAGGTTAAATAGTAAACTCCTGTTAATTGAATAAAAACTCTTGTAACCTGTCGAGAAATTACCTCAAGTCTCCATAGTTTTTCTTTGTTTAAAGACCTATTTGGCATCAGTACATCCAAAACAGACTTTTAATCTATTATATCTAGTTTGACAGAGCTCATGGAGCTCTGTCAAACAAGATATAATAGAATAAAATGCTTAGTGTATCTCCAGAATACAGGAAAGTGACATAATCCCTGTTAAATGAATACTCCTGTTAACTGAATAATTTTCATTGGCAAAAGTAGCTATTCAAATTAACAGTAGTACCAAGGGGGAATTCACACCAGGAAAATACAGAGTAGTTGCTCTTGTTCATTCTACCACTGCCAATGAGCTCAACGGTGGACATTCTGTTACAAACACAAATCATATCTACGGTAATTTTGTGACCTGTTCCAAACACACCTTTACCTTTAACTGGTAAAGTGCTGGAAGCCCATATTTTGGGCCATTACTCTGAAGTGTCAGAGTACCAGCACTTAAAGGCTTCATATTTTGTGGATGTTGTCCATACCACCTTTGAAGTGAAATTATTTAGTCTGTTAGGATGTGCCTTGTTACAATTTATGGGAGAGTGCCTATTGGCAGTCTCCGTAAATTGTAACTAGGCAAACGTATGTGAACAAATTTTGATGATCAAAATGAATTCAGGACTCTACCAGTTAAAGGTCTATTTCACATATTTTTGATCTCAAAGCATATGCCTTTACCATGCCATCTTTTGGATCAGTGTTTACAATTGGCAAATCACCTGGGAAGTGATTTCTAGTGATTTCATGTTAAGGTGGACATGTAAAGGTTGTAATCATACCGGAATTCAGGTCACTTGCTTTCAGGTTTACAGAACTGAAAAAAAAATCAGTCACTTCTTTCATGAAAATGAACCCTTCAACTGCTAAAAAGGTCTTTAAACCCTACAAAAGCAAAGAAATGTTTTGGAATATTGAACTTGACCGAGATCCTCTCATTATGTATGCCTACGGTAAGTTTCATGAAAATCCGATTACATTTGTTTAAGTTATTTTTTTCACAAATTCATTATCAGACAACCACCAAATTTCCAACAAGAAGGAGAAAAACTTCTACAAAATCGAAGGAAATTTGTGGAGTGTCGAACTTGACCAAGATCTTCTCTCAATGTATCCTCACAGCAAGTTTCATGAAAATCAGATTACATTTCTTCAACTTATTTATTCACAAAGTCATTATCACACAAACACTGAATTTCCAACCAAAAAGGGCCATAGCCCCTACAAAAAGCTATCCAAATTTGATTAATGTCAAATTTGAGCAAGATCTCAAAATGTATGCCTGTAGCAAGCTTTGTGAAAATTGGATTTTACAAGCTCATCTGACTGAATGTCAGTGGGAGCTATTGCCATCACTTTGCGGCCATCATGCATTACTTTTGAAACTTGTTAGCTCACCAAAGGGAGCTTAACTTACCATTTGCTGTCTGTCGTTGTCCGTTATCAACTTTACATTATTGCCTTCTCCTCACAAACTACTGGAACAAATTGAACCAAATTTGGTGTGCATGTTCCTTATCATATGTCAATTCAAGTTTGTTCAAATAAACTTGCCGCACCCACAAGGGGCATAACTCTTATAGCACCCAGATCTGCCAGTCAGAATCTTTTCATATTTGTTATACAACATCTATGGGGGGGGGGGGGGGGGGGGGTGGGGGGGGGTGGGGGTCAGATTCAAGTTTGTTCGAGTCGCTGTTTTATTATTTGGGCTCCCTAATGGAGCCCAAATTTCAACTTAGTTCAATATGTGTAAAGATTCTTCTTCAGATTCACCAATCAGAATCCTCTCATATTTGGTACACATCATCTCTAGAGCAGCCAGATTCAAATTTGTTCAAAACAAGTTCCTCAGTTAATATTTGGGCTCCCTATGATCTATGGGCCCCCGAATTTTAAATTGGTGCCGTACGAGGAAATTTCTTTAAAAATCTTCTTCTTCAGATCCACCAGTCAGAATCCTCTCCTATTTGGTTTCCATCATTTCTAGGGGGGCTAGATTCAAGTTTGTTCAAATTGAGTTCCTCGGTTAATATTGGGGCTCACTATGGGAGCCCAAATTTTAACTTAGTGCAAGTTGAGGAAATTTCTTTAAAAATAATTTTGGCCAGAAAATTTGGGGTCCGGTTCGTTTTGGAACAAAATTTGGAATTTTTTTTTTTTTCATTTTTTTATGCATTTTGTTCAATTCTGTGACGGAAAAAAAAAAAAAATTTAGCCTGAAGATTTTGGGTTCCGATTCAGACTCCGAAGAAATTTTTGGGGGGAATTTTTATGCGTTTTGTTCAAATTTGAGACAAAAAAAAAATAATTAGTGCCCGAAAATTGTGGGTGCAGTTCCGACTTGTTTTTAAAATCTTCTTTAGACCCTGTAGGAGGGCAAGTTAAGTTAAGGTTTGTTCAAATCCATTCCTTAATGTTTTTCCATAAAATTTGCATCTCATGACTTCATTCCTTTGTAGTGTTGATGAACAATATCTACCTGAATGTGACCCCAAATACTTCTTTGAACCACTTTGGCAGGTGAGCGATTAAGGCCCCTGGGCTCTTGTCTTTTTCATAACCACTGGGTCAATTCAAACATATATTGCACAGAACATCTTTGGAGAATACCCTTTCTACTTTGTACAATTGAAGCTTCAGCCATCTTTGGCTGGGGTTAATGTCCAAAAAGCCAAAAAATCTGCAAAAAACTTCTCATGAACCACCAGTGAGAATGCTTTGATATTTGGTATGGAACTTTCTTTGGTGGTGAAGATTAAACTTGTTCATGGCAAGGTCAATATTTGGGCTCCCTGTGAGAACATGCCCATTGTAGGCTCCACCCACAATTTCTGTTTCGAGAACCGATGGGCTGATTTGAATCAAATTTGGCATGTAGAACAATTGGGTCACAAGTACTTGATTGCTGCTCAGAAATTTTTTTTCACCATCCCGTGGGAATCTCAGGATCTAATAATAGAAAGAAAATTCAAATGCCTGTATTTCAAAACCTGCACAGACCAGAATATTGTTTTTTGGTATGCAGCATCCTTAAGACCAGTGGAATCAGACAGACCAAAAAAATTGCTATCGGTTTCGTCAATGGGTGCCATATGGGATGCCTCTTTTAACGCTGTTGGCAATAGGAAAATGCTAAGTCATCTTTCTTGTGCTCTTTCAACTTAGTATTTTCCATCAAAACCTTTGGGCCAAATCTAAACTAATTCGGTACAAAGCATCTTGGTGAGTTTTTTCCCCAAAAGTTGCTACTCACCTAGGGGCTGGGGTTAATGCCCCAGAAGCCTAAAATGCTTTAAAAATCAGGTTCTCATAAACCACAAGCAATTATGATTAGACTTCTGGAATGGAACTTACTTTAGTGATGCTGATTCAAGTTTGTTCAAAGGAACTCAGTAAGTTAATATTTGGGCTCCCTGTGTGAGAGTGCCCATTTTTGGCCTCACCCAGAATTTCTATTCCAGAACCATTGAGCTGATTTGAACCAAAGTTGTCATGTGGTGTAAATGGGTCATAAGTACTTGATTTATGCCTAAAAATTTTTTTCACAGCCCCTTGGGAATCAAAGAAGCTAAAAAAAGAAAAAAATCCAAATGCCCATATTTAACAAGGTGCAACTCAACCGGTATCCCCCACCAAGAAGTGGTTTATTAAAAAGAGGACAAAGTTGTTGGGGGTCCATCAGCATACAAAAGATATTTATACCATGCTCGCCAATGTTACTACCTGTGAAAAGCCAGTATGTTAAATTTTAGCTTTTAACCCCACTACCGGTTTAAAAAAATTTACAGCTATAGTCGGAAGGTCATCCAACTTGACCTTTGGCATGACGCAATTTGCCAACTTCGATACATTCACACTTCGCGATATGTTTCATTCAAACATACGACATTTTTCGGTACTATCTGCTACGTGTAAATGACTCATTAAGTTTAAAATACCTACAATTGAATATTTAAAATAAATTTTAAGAATTGTTAATAATAATTTGATTGAAAAAGCAAGGAAAATTCAATCAACTTTGACGATGTGTCTAGCTGTCAATCAAGCATTCACGTACAGCCGGAAGTACTGCCCACCGGCGCAGATGTAAACAAAACAAACCTGTGTGTTTGCGGTAGAAAGTGTCGTGTTTTCTCCATTTTAAGTGACAAAGTTGATTATTAATTAAGAGCATGGTATAAATAAAATAAATAAGTACTAGGGCCGGTAATCAGATTTAAACCACTAGTAGAATAAGGGTTTTAACCACTCGGCAAGCCGAGTGGTTAAAACCCTTATTCTACTAGTGGTTTAAATCTGATTACCGGCCCTAGTACCTATTTATTCTATATATACACCGGTCCAAAATTGTTATGGAAAGACGGATGGATTGCACTTCTATATCCCCCACAAACTTTGTTTTGACAGGAAATAAAAAAAACTGCACAGACCAAAATATAGTTTTTAGCTCAACTTAACAAAGTCAAGATAAGCTATTGCACCACATGTGCAGAAGTCTGTCCGTCTGTTCACATTTTCTTTGGCACAGGCTACACCCCATAGTTCTTGTCCGATCATCATGAAATTTCATATGCAGGTTCGAGGTCATGTCTAGATGAGAATGTCCTCTTTCGGTCATGATCGGTCAACAGTGACAGCTGCGAGAGCCCAAAACCTGAAAACCTTTAGCACAGTCTGCAGGTCGTATTTATGAAGGGATTTCATTGTAACTTGGTAGGATGACTCTGTATGATGTCCAGATGAGAACGTCCCCTTTTGGTCGCGAGTGATCAACCGTGACAGCTGAGAGAGCCTGAAACCTGATTTCATATAATGTCTAGATGAGAACATCCCCTGATGAGAACCAACAGGGGATGTTCTCATCTAGACATTATATGAAATCATCCAACCAAGTTACAATGAATACCCCTTCATAAATACGATGACCTGTATACTGCGCAGTTCAAAGGTCAGCGGCAACATTTTTGACAGCGATGGAAGAAAATCAACAGCTCTCATATAGATGTCATCCCACACAAGCTCACCAAGCCTGCAAGTGATCCAATAATAAATGTGTCCTGCAGGGTGTGTCAAAGGGAAATATTGATGCTTAACTGCACTAAGTTTTTACTAAGTTCATCGAAGGTCATTGCCAGTGGCAACATTTTTTTTACGGTAATCGAAGAAAATCGAAAGCTCCCATACAGAGGAAACCTCAAACAAGCATACAAAGTTTCAAACCGATCTGATCATAAATCTGCCCTGTAGGGCATTCCAAAGGAATATATTGATGCCTGACTAAACTAAGTTCAAAGATCGTTGCCAGCGGCAACATTTTTTGACGAACGGAAATGGAAGAAAATTGATAGTTCCTATCTAGAGGTCACCCCAAACAAGCATGCCAGGTTTCAAAGCAATCCGTTCATAACTGTGCCCTGTAGGGTGTGCCGCAAGGAAATATTGAGGTCTGACTAAACTAAGTTCTAAGAACGTTGGCCGTGGCAACATTTTTTGATGGAAATAGAAGAAAATTGGTAGCTTCCATCTAGAGGTCACACCAAACAAGCATGCCAGGTTTCAAAGCAATCCAATCATAAATGTGCCCTGTAGGGTGTGCCAAGGTGAAATATTTAGGTCTGACTAAATTAAGTTCTATGAACGTAGGCCGCGGCAACATTTTTTGACGGAAATGGAAGAAAATCGATAGCTCCCATCTAGAGGTCACCCCAAACAAGCATACCAAGTTTCAAAGCGATTTGATCATAAATGCGATCTGTGAGGTGTGCCAAAGGAAATTGTGGACGTACGTACTAATGTACGTATGTACTAACATACATACTAACATACATACTAACGAACATACGTACGCCAACGGGCGAGAAGTGATGGCAATAGCTCAGCTTGACTTTGTCAAGTTGAGCTAAAAATCAATAGCTCACATCTGGAGGTCACCCCAAACAAACATGCTAGGTTTCAAAGCAATCTGATCATAAATGTGCCCTGTAGGGTGTGCCTGAGGAAAATATTGAGGTCTGACTAAACTAAGTTCTAAGAACATTGCCAGCAGCAACATTTTTGGACGGAAATGGAAGATCACCCCAAACAAGCACACCAAGTTTCAAAGCTATCAGGTCAAACATGTGCACTGCAGGGTGTGCCAAAGGGAAATATTGATGCATAACTGCAGTAAGTTCATCGAAGGTCATTGCCAGCGGCGACATTTTTGACAGAAATTGAAGAAAATCGATAGCTCCCATTTATAGGTAACCCCAAACAAGCATACCAAGCTTCAAACTGATCTGATCATATATGTGCCCTGTAGGGCATGCCAAAGGAATATACTGATGCCTGACTAAACCAAGTTTAATAGTCATTGCCAGCGGCAACATTTTTTGACGGAAATGGAGGAAAATCGATAACTTCCATCTAGAGGTCACCCCAAATAAGCATACCAGGTTTCAGAGCAATCCGATCATAAATGCGCCCTATAATGTGTGCCAAAGAGAAATATTGAGGTCTGACTAAACCAAGTTAAAAGAACATTGTCAGCGGCAACATTTTTGGATGGAAATGGAAGAAAATTGATAGCTTTCATTTAGAGGTCACCCCAAACAAGCATACCAAGTTTCTGAGCAATCTGATCATAAATGCAACCTGTGCGGTGCCAAAGGAAATTGTGGACATATGTTCACCGACGGATGAGAAGAGATGGCAATAGCTCAGCTTGACTTTTTCAAGTTGAGCTAAAAATTTAAACGTTCATATTTACAAAACTGCAAAGACCAGAATACTGTTATTTGGTATGGAACTTCCTTTGGACCAGTAGAATCAGATGGATGAAAGAACAATTGCAATCGGTTTTATCATGAGATGCTGCAAGGGAATGACCATTTTATCACTGTAATGTGAAAATGCCGAATCATCGTCTTTGGGTGCTCCATTAACTAAATCCTCTTCTTCAGAACTTTTGGACTAAATCTAAACTAATTTGATACAAAGCATCTTGGTGGAGTACACTCTTTTGAGTTTGTTTTTTCCCCAAAAGTTGCTATTGCCCTGGTAGTTGTGACTACATTTATAGGTCTTGTTAATTAATTTGTCTTGACTCAAGACAAATTAACAAGACCTATAAATGTGGTCAAGACGTGGTAAATTCTTAAAAAGCCATTATTTGTAAAGTTAAAAAATTTATAGTAATTTATATATTTTTTATACTTACCAATGACCCAGACTTAGCTGGTGCTAACTCCACAAAAACCAGGGCCAAACACAAATTTTGCCCCCCAATCCCCAAAATTTGCATCCAAAACAAAAAGAAATCATGTCCTAAAGGACCTCCATAGTACGACTCTACTGCGCATGCGCAGTGACGCAGTCGTCCCGAAATTGGCGCCAAATATCATTCTTACTGGCAGTGCCTGGTCAGCGCTATGTACTCAGCGGGGAGGCAAGAGTTCCCAACTCAGGGAGGGCCATCCCCGTCTGGGTCATTGGTAAGTATAAAAAATATATAAATTACTATAAATTTTTTAACATTTTTATACTGTACCAATGACCCAGACTTAGCTGAATAGTAAACAGGCTGGAGGGCCTAGGACATAGAGGAAAATCCAATAAGCTCAATTATATAATAAAGAGGTAACCCCTTAAGGAGAAAAGGAGTATTAGGCTTTACATGTATCTTTCTTATTTAATATTAAATTAGAAAGATACACTACCCTTAATAATTGAGCACAATAACATTCATGTTCTCTATTAACATCCAGTATAACCCTTATACTAATTATTTTTAAAGCAAGCCAATAAATAAAGTAGTCCAGAGAATTGAGACTCTTTATAATCATTTAAAAGTATCCGAGTATTGTATATTAAAGCCCGTTTGACACTTGACATATACAAATGCTTCACACTGAGCTACACTTTAAAAATAAGACATGAATGAAATTAAACATTAATATTACACTTTAAAACCATCCCGGAAGCGACTCAGAAATACTGTCTTGGAGGAGGCATTCCCTTGCTTTTCACTATAAAGCAGGTGACCTAAGGGAACACCCGCCCCCCACCCCCCCCTTCCCCTTGCCCTAGGTCAAATAGCCCAGAGCGAAGAGGGCAGCCGGACGGAGTCACTGCCGGAACAGAAAGCCTGCATAACTATAGTTGCAACTGTTTAGTGGACGACATTCTGAGCAACAGATAACGGACCTAAACAATGCAGGTCTCCAGAAATGGACTCAATATTTCTGAGATAAAAATTAGTAAATGTGGAAGGCTGAGACCAATAAGCAGCCTTCATTAAATCTGTAATAGCAACACTATTAGCATAAGCCCAGGAAGTAGAAAGAGCTCTTACTTCATGAGCAGAAATCTTAAGCACAGACTGCTGAGAAGAAGATAAATCTTCATACGCAGTACGGATAGTTAACTGAATCCATCTAGCAATAGAATGGACTGAAATGTCCTTTCTATTAGGCATCAAAGACAGAAAGAAACGTTTCTGTCCCTTTCTGATGAACTGAGATCTCTGTTTATAGATACGTAGTGCTCTAACAGGACAGAGTAAAGGCCTACGCCCGTCTGAAGACGGAAGAGCCTTAATAACAATAGGTTCCGGATATTTATTAGGAGCCTGATTCTTAGCTAAAAAACCGACATTAGTAGTGAAGGAGATAGTGTTCCCAACACTACGATAATGAGAATCATCCACCGATAGTGCATGAAGCTCACTGACTCTTCTGGCAGAAGAGAAAGCTAAGAGAAAAGCTGTCTTATAAGATAAGAATTTGAAATCTACTGTCCCAAGAGGTTCAAATGGCTTTTCCTTCAATTTAAGGAGAACCCAAGCTAAATTCCACTTAGGAATTAATCTAAGAGTTCTGGGTCTATTTATCGAAAAGTTTCTAACCAATTTCGATAAAGAGACATTAGATCCAATTTGTAAACTATCATGATGTGCATAGGTATCAGATGACATAGATCTTATAACCCTTTATAGTAACAGGCTGCAGTTTGATTTCGTCAAACAAGTAAACTAGAAAGTTTGCAATGTCTGGTATAGAGGGATCAAATATATCTACAGAATGATCCCTACACCAACGACGGAAAACCTTCCACTTAGCCGCATAGTTTAGCGAAGAGGAGGTCCTCCTACAGTTAGAAATCGCGTCCACTGCTCGTCCTGTAAAGTGCTTGCCATGCAAGAAGGACCGCACAACGGAAAAACGTGAAGGTTGAGACCTTGCGGGTTGTGATGGAGTTGGCGCGGTTTCCCCTGCGAAAGAAGATCCTCTCGTGGAGGAAGCTTCTGCGGTAGGTCCCACAACAGACACCTGAGTAGATTTATCCACGGTCTCTGTGGCGACAGAGATGCTACCAACAGAATCTTGCATTGAGATTGTTTTATCTTTAGCAATACTTGTTGAATTAACGGCGCTGGAGGATACGCATATCCTATCATTCCGTCCCAAGGGATCGACAGAGCGTCTACTGCAAATGCTCTTGGATCCGGACAGGGGGACACATACGTCTGCAACTGATTGTTGAGATGTGTCGCAAATAAGTCTATCATTGGCCGTTCCCATTGGTAGCAAATCTGATTGAATACTTGTTTGTTGAGAGTCCACTCCGACGGCAACAAGCGACCCTTTCGTGAAAGGGAGTCTGCTAGCACATTCAGACGACCCGGTATGTGACGGACCGAAAGAAGAACGTGATGTTCCAACGCAAACAGAAGGATTCTTTCCGTTAGATTGAACAACGGAACTGAATGAGTGCCTCCCTGATTCCGTATATACGCCACTACTGTCGTATTGTCGGATAGGATTTGGACATGAGCATCGTGAATAATGTCCATCCAGTGACGTAACGCAAGCCAAATTGACATCATTTCCTTGATGTTTATGTGCTTGCACAGGAATTGCGGATCCCAAAGACCCTGGCATCTCGAATCCGTTGGGATTAATGATGCACCCCAACCTGTTTGACTGGCATCCGTCATAATGGTAAAACTCGGATCCGGCAACTGCAGCGGAACTCCTTGAGTTAACCACTGAATGTTTGCCCAAGTCTGAATCTCTTGTTTCACTTGATCTGACAAGAGAACGTCTACATCGAGCGAATGAATTTTCACACTCCAATTCTGAGTCAGGAAAATTTGAAGAGGCCGTGTGCGTAGCCGTCCCATCGGAATGAGATCCGCGGCGGCTCCGCACAGACCTATCAGTCTCATAAATTCTCTCGCCGTGACTTTGTCTGCATTCAGACAATAGCGAGCGTAACAACTGACTAATTTCGCTCTGGTTAATGGCAGACGAACGAGATTGTTGTGCGTCTCGAAGCTCATTCCCAGATGAGTGAATGACTTGGACGGCACCAGATCCGACTTCTCCTCGTTTACTATGAAACCGAGACGTCGGAGCAATAGAAGAAGATTCTGAACATCGTTCTGAAGCGTTAACTCGTTGCCGTACCTCTGAAGAATGTCGTCCAGGTAGGCCGACGTTACCGCAGACGAATGAGCTCGGAAGTAGATCATTACCGAGTTCATTACCCGAGTGAAAGCCCAGGGTGCTAGATTCAATCCGAAGCACATGGCCCGGAACTGATACACCACTCCTAGGACTGCGAAGCGTAGATACTTTCGGAATGTCGGATGTACCATGACGTGAAAGTACGCATCTTTGAGATCTATGCTCGTTGCATAATCGTTCACCCGAATACTCGCTCTGACCGATCGAATCGTCTCCATATAAAACTTCAGAGCGACGATCAGCTTGTTTATCCAGCTCAAATCTATGACTGGACGGAACGAGCCATCTGGTTTCGGAACCAGAAACAGATGGCTGTAGAATCCCAGCGATTCCTGGTTTTCTACGACCTCTACCGCGTTCTTCATTAAAAGAGACTGCACCTCTGATACCAGAGCGTCTCTTTTCTGAGGATTTGACGGAAGATGAGTCCACTTTGGACTTCGAGTTAATGGAGGCTTTCGTTTGAAGGATATCTTTAGACCTTCCGAAGTCACTCCTCTCACCCACGGGTCGTCCGTAATCGACGCCCACTCTTGAGAAAAACTCGACAACCTTCCGCCAACCGGAACGCGATAGAGGTTTAAGCCATCACCTCCTGGATCTGCGAGGCCTGCGGTAGGAGAAACCACGTCTTCCACGACCCGCACCTCGCCTCGTCGACCTCGGGGCGTCCGACCGATTGTCCCGGCCTGAAGGACGTCCCGAACGAGAGTCGCTATCCTGACGGTCTCTCGAATAAGAGCCAGAGGACGCACCGGAACCTCTATAGGAACCTCTCTTGGGCGCATAAGACCCAGAAGTGCCCGCCTTATTCGTGTCTGCTAAATCCGACCTTTTAGGAGCGGATCTGAACAACAGAGAATCACTAGCTTTCTTTTTAATATTATCATAAATAGCGGAAAGCTTGCCGTCAAAGAGTTCTCCTGAGACCAAAGCGACTCTAAGAGAGTTCTTCACCTTAGAATCCACTAATGTGGATGTAGCCAGGGCTGCGTCACGTCTAACCAACTCCAGATTTGCCACTGAAAGGGCGGAGTTACACGTGGAATAAGCTACTGCCCTTGAAAGAAGTCTTAAAGAGGATTGTATATCCTGAAACTCTTCCCCTTGAAGGCGCAGTGATAACGCCTTAGTAAGGTGATCTGCGTAAGATAAGGCATCTAAATTGGCTCTGTTAGACGCAATAGCTGTTTCCAACACTGCGGTTGGAATAGAAGCTGACGACGGTAATGATAGCTCTAAGTCTTCCGCCTCATCGTCCATACGCAGAGGAACTCTCGGTATACCCTGACCTGCCGTGTCGAATTTATTCCTTGCATTAATGAAAGGCAGGTTGAGAGTATTTGCGGACAAGAAACCTGCTTTCCCCGTCCTGGAAGCAAGTTTAAAAATAGCGTCGTTCAATAATTCAAATGTTCTTGCAACATTATTGGACTGCGATGTCCCTGAACCGCTCAAAAAATTCAGAGTCCAATGACGCTATAAATCTCCTGTCCGGAAGCGCAGCAGTCTGGCCCGACGGAACAACTTGAGGAAGAAAGTGCCGGATGAAGTCCACGGCAGCTTTATGTTGTTCCGAAAGGGATAGCTCCAATTCATCCGTATCCCTTTCACCATCCGGTCGGACCTCCCGATGTTCCCGGTCGTCCGCCCCCGATGCTTCGGCGGAGCGTACCGACCCAGCGCCGTCGGATAATTCTCGATCCGACACCGTATCTGTCAGCTGCTGGGATGCTGCGATAAGCTGTGCTATCTGCACTAGAATGTCCGACGTCGAGACCTGCGGAGGCGCGGTCTTTCGCTGCTTCGCCGAGGGCAGCTCCGCATCAGATGGCTCCCGCATACTTTTCCTATGCGAACGTCCGGAGTCCATCGGTCTCGAATCCCTGGCTGCCGGATGGTGTGACCTGGTCGCCGAAGAATCCTTCATCGGCGAAGCTGGCAAAATATCGGAGGTCACGCAGCCAAGGTGCGGTCGTGTGCGCCGACGAGAAGAGGAAGCCTTAACAGTCTCTGCGGACTGCTTATACAACGGAGCGTCCCGAGCGACGGACGTATGCTCCGCTAAAGACACATTTTGTACCACAACATCTGGTCCCAGATGTTGTTGTACGAGAGAGGGGCCTCTCTCGCTCGCGGCCCGGCTGGACCTGGACGAGCTAGGAACCGGACTAAAAGGCTTCCTCCATTCTCGTTTACTATCCGCCGTCACTGGGTGTGCATCTATTATTTTTATAGTGCTCGCATCACCCAAAATTTCCTCTTGGACCGCATCGGACGAACCCGGCTGCCGAACCATTCGGTGAATGGACGCTACACCGGGCGAGCTAGCGGACGACATTTGTCTAATCTCCATGAGCACTTTTGCCGCTAGCTCTGAATTCATTTGTGACGACGGACGCACACTTGAAGAAGATAACATGGAAACATCACCCTGTTCTGGTTCCTCTGAAATAGAAACTGAGAGAGTAGAGTGACCTTGTGGAGAAAGAGCCGGCATCGCTCTTTCTCCAGAAACAACATATCGTGACACACGTTTCCAATGTTTCTCATCCCAATGTTCACATATAGGACAGGGATTAATGCGAGAACACTGACTACAATTAATACAATGATCATGAAAGTCAGAGGAAGATTTCTTCCTATTACAATTTGAACAATGTCCCTTCATTGTGAAAGAACAACAATAAGTCCTAGTTACTCGCAAAAACCCCTGACACAAAGATACATAATAACATGATCCATTAATAAATGAAAAAACAATTGCAAAACAAAATAATTTTGAAAAAATATTTTTTCAGAGAAGCCCAAGTTGCTGAAAAGTAACGTTGAGCCCCGATGGATCCGATGGCAAAGTGTGGTCAAAAATTTTAAAATTATATAAAATAATTAATGAGACACTTTCGGATAATATAAATGTATCTTATAATGAGATAAACTACCACAAAGGCAAACAGCCCCCCCTCAAAAAAGGCTGTTGCCAATGAAAACAAACAGTGTAAACACACTAGAAAACATGACTCCAGGCACTGAAAAAACTGGCCCGGAATCAGTCATCAATTACACTCTATCTGATGCAAAACAGAGACTCCCAGGGGAGAATCTGCAGAACATCAGATGGAAGATGCAGAACACAAACGTTATACACCCATGGGTGAAAACGTAACTATGGGGAAAATAACAGAAAACATTCTGTAACCAAGCAACTCTCCCAGGAAATTTTAGAAATGAAACTTCTCAAAAATATGCCAAAAGCATGGGAGAATTGCAAGGGGGGACTTTAGAAGGCTAGGGGAGAGGAAACACTGAATAAGCAGTGCAACAATTAGCAAGAATGACAACAAGAGGCCCATGCCTCGAAAATAGGCAACTTAACATAATTTCAACAAAAAATTTTAAGTACAGCCCTGATTATTTTTTGCCACTTCTTTTTTCCTCTCCTCCTTCTATCCTCCTTAGAATCACATTTTCTCCAAAAATTACGTGTCTGGCATCCTTTAAACTGAGATTTACAAGCACAAAGATCAGTGAGATGTTGACTGATGAAGGGCCAAACAGAGAATGATATTTGGCGCCAATTTCGGGACGACTGCGTCACTGCGCATGCGCAGTAGAGTCGTACTATGGAGGTCCTTTAGGACATGATTTCTTTTTGTTTTGGATGCAAATTTTGGGGATTGGGGGGCAAAATTTGTGTTTGGCCCTGGTTTTTGTGGAGTTAGCACCAGCTAAGTCTGGGTCATTGGTACAGTATAAAAATATTGCTTGTGGGCAAGCATTTTTTTATTTTATTTTTTATTTCTGTAATTATTTCTTTGCCATCAAAAGTTCAAGTTCTTGGATTATGTTTTAGGCTTCATAATCTACGGATTAGCATGGGTGGTGGTGTATTTCATCCCTTGAGAGGAAGAGGGCTTTGCAATGCTAAAGCATTGCAAAGCCTTCTTGTACTCAAGGGACAAATTTATGAATTTTTTTAACTTAATTTTTACTTTTTTAAAGTTTACATTGGTTAAAAAAAGAAAACATGCAGCAGCCAAAAGAACCGTGAGGGAGGTCCTGAGAAACAGATTTTTAATTTGTTTAGGCCTTTTGGTGTGGAACTTCCTTTTATGATGCAGATTCAACTTTGTTCAAAAGTATGTCAATATTTTCGCTCCCTATGGGAAGATGCCCACATTTTCCTAAAAAGTTGCTAACCTCATGGGGTGGGGTAGTGAGAACCCCCAAAATTAAAAAAAGAAAAAAAAAAATTTGTATGGACACTTTTTTTAAGACTTCACACTACATAGCTTTGTTTTTGCCTAAGAAGCCTTTTTTAGGACCAGCAGAAACGAATGGCCAAAAAAATTGCTTTTGGTTGTGTCATGGCAAATCAAAAGATTGCTCTTGTTCTCCATCACTTACTACAAACCAACTCTTTTAACAACTTGATCAAGGCAAGCGTTTTAGGCTCACTCGAGCCTCTAGTTTGTTCAAGTTGTCGTGTTTATAAAATCATTATCCAACAAACTCCAAATTTTCACAAAAGAGGGATAACTCTTACAAAAGCTATGGCAATTTGGTGAATATCAAACTTAATTGAGACCTTCTCACAGTGTGTGCCTATAGCAGGTTTGGGGAATAACTGCATGATTACATTTGTTGAAGTTATCATGATCACAACATGTGTGGATAGATGCACAGATACACAGATGATGGGGGCCCATTTTTATATCCCCCACCAAACGATTTGAGCAGGGGACAATAAAAATATCAACTTACTTCAGGGGCTCTATGGGAGACCCCCATTCATCACTGCTGGTCATAGGAAAAAAAATGAACAATCTTCTATTCAGGAACTACTGGTTGCAAGAATTCAATATTTGATGCCAGTAGTTCTGCAATGATGTAAATTTGGGTTGGTTCAAAAATAGTTTCTCTGGAAACATTTGAACTTGTTTTGGGAAGGAGAAAATTTATGGTCGTGCCCAAAATTCAGTTTTTGGAACCAGCCAGCTGATGTGGAAAAAAATAGGTATGCTTTATTTATGAGGGACACCAACTTTTCCCCTGGAACTCAATCGGAGACCCATGAGTTGCTTCAAGGGGCACCACATTATTTATTTATTATTAGTGTTTAAGGTCACATATTTCTGCACAATGGCTAATCCTGACCGCAACATGAATATACAGTCAAGTTCAGTCAACTGTTTATCACCATGATGTTGTTCATTTTTGTGGACTTCCACTTCAAGTATTGGTCCCTGGGTCCAATTTTACCAGCAAAACAGAGCCTGTTTACCACAGTAAACAAACACTGCTTCACTTCCCAGGGTTCCCATTTATTTATTTATTTACTGGTTTTTAACCCTTTACCTAATGAATCGCCCGCAACCACCTGCATAATTTGAAAACTTAGATGTGAGTCTTCCATGGAAGACGTGTGTCGCCTGCACTATATTTTAATATTTCAGACAGAATTCTAAGTGGAAAAGGGGCATAACTCTGGAAAAAATACAGCGGATCAAAAAATAAAATAGGAGGTGCACAATGCCATTATGTGATAAAGAATCACTGAAAGTTTCATCAAAATCCATTCATAGGTTAAAGAGGAGTGGCGGATAAGAGAAAGTGTGACGCGGACGACGACGCAAGACGACGGGGCATAACTCTGGAAAAAATACAGCGGATCAAAAAATAAAATAAGAGGTGCACAATGCCATTATGTGATAAAGAATCACTGAAAGTTTCATCAAAATCCATTCATAGGTTAAAGAGGAGTGGCGGATAAGAGAAAGTGTGACGCGGACGACGCGGAAAACGACGCAAGACGACAGGGCATAACTCTGGAAAAAATACAGCGGATCAAAAAATAAAATAGGAGGTGCACAATGCCATTATGTGATAAAGAATCACTGAAAGTTTCATCAAAATCCATTCATAGGTTAAAGAGGAATGGCGGATAAGAGAAAGTGTAACGCGGACTACGCGGACGACGCGGACGACAACAGTAATCCCTATATGTCGCTCCCCACTTCGTGGGGAGGCGACACAATTAAGCAATTGAAAAAAATATTGTTTTCAAATTATTTCAACAAAACCATATCATGTGACCCCTCATTGGAACGAGCTCATTGAGCTCGTTCCAATGAGGGGTCACACGATATGGTTTTCTTGAAGTTTTTTTTAAAAATTTAAAAAAATAGTAATTAAAATAATAAATTTTGATATTCTCTACATTGGGTAAAAGGTTAAGGTCACATAGTTCTGCACAATGGTTAATCCTGACTGCAATATGGAGATAAAGTCAAATCCAGCCAGTCATTTATACCCATGTTGTCCATTTTAGGGGACTTCCACCCCAGGCATTGGTGACTATTATTTTATCAGTAAAACAGGGAGCACGGTTGCTCAATGGTAGATTGCTGGACTTCTATGCTAGAGGTCCCCGAGTTTGATCCCCATCTGGGATGACCTGCATTGTGTCCTTGGGCAAGGCACTGCATCCCAGTTGCCTACATGGCGGCACAATGATGCCGTGTACTAAGGCATACTGCACGTCGATAGTGAACATGTCTTCAAACACTGTAACCCTGCTTGAGCAAAGCTTGAACAGAGTTAAAATGTTGAGCTGACAGTTGCTTGTCGATGCTTGGTGGTTCTTTCCAGCTTCCTCCACCCGTAAAACTGTCATGGTCATAATTAGCCATTGTGCATAAGTATGTGACCTTAAACACCAATAAATAAATCAGTAAAATAGAGCACTGTTTTACTTCCTGAGGTTCCCACAGGAAAGAGCACCACATAGGGAATCCATCTAACACTTTGGGTAATGGACAAGATTCTATGGTGCCCACCTTGTCCATTCCATAGAGACAACTTGGCCCAGGTGAGTATTTTAGGCTCACTTGAGCCTCTGGCATTTGTATACATACCTGCTGACAAGTCTTAAAATGATTTCCAACCAATAATATCTGCACCTGACACTGATCCTAATAATGATCTCCAAGAGAGCTTACCAAAGGTGTGAGTTATGTTGAAGTATTATATCAGTCGATAAATGGAGGATATCTTGTCTTTTTGAGTGGATATCGAAAATTATCTCATGGGTGACAGAGAAAAATGTTTATTATTTGCAAGTGCTTGCACGAGCGAATATCTCCATTTATCTCGGTCACAAGTGAGATAATTTTCGGTATCCACTCAAAAACACTGGATTTTCTTTTTATTATATGCTTTTTATAAGAATCTGATAATTCCACTCGTTTCAGCCTTGAACTGATGCATGAAAATAAACAGCGCATTGAATCCTTGAAACGCAGAAATGATTTGATTGATACTTGGAACAGACAGCATCTCGCAATCTGATTCACCTGGAGGGTTTCTAGTCCAAACATGGCCTGAAAGTCTGTAATATAAGTTTTTGGTTTGGTACGTCCTTTGAAAGGACGTACCAAACCAAAAACTTATATTACGGACTTTCAGGCCATGTTTGGACTAGCGGGTTTCATGTATCAATTCAAGGTGAATACGTGTTGAATTATTGCTGGAAATGATCGGTACCCACTCAAAAACACTAGATTTACTTTTCATTTTATGTTTTTAGAACAAATTGATAATTTCCAGTGATAATTTGACTAGTATTCACCTTGAAGTGATGCCTTGAAAGCCGCCATTTTGATAGATACCATGAAAGTGAAAATTTCTATATCTTCACAGTGGGGGATTAAATTTCTATCTTTCAGCAATTTCTTTGATAATCTATCATTTAGCATATAATAAAACTGACAATTTCACAGCTTACATGTATAGATATTGAAGAAAATAAGAGGAGATATTTATTTATTTATTTATTACAGTTTAATGACACTTTTTACAGCCAGTGTCACCTCGTGTCAGATATTTTTGTAGCTGGAGTAATCTGGAGTACCCAGAGAGAATTGGCGAGCAACTGTCAGACTCCCCAACTAACTCCACACAGGCAGGGTTTGCATTGGTTGAAAACAAGTGCACAATCAATGTGCAGTACACCTTAGTACATAGTGCCACCGTACCCTCATGTGGACAATTGGGATTAAGTGGCTTTCATAAGGACACAATGCAGTTACCCCTGGCAGATAATAAACCATGGACCTTTCAGCGCTCACAGGCAAAGAAATTAATTTAATATATTTTTCAAGGACTTTCTGCAATTTTTGACAAGAAAGTATGATTTTTACCAATTTCTGAGAGCCTGGAATTTGAATTTTAAAATTTAACTGGTTTAGGGCTAGATTACGTTTGGTGATCTGAGTTTGTTCTTGAAAATTTGTTTTATTACAAATTACTGGAGAATGCCCAAAGGCACTCTCCAATAATTTGTAATGGCACATATTTATATAAAAATATTATTTGCGTTTTACTGAATATGAAACATAAGCAAGGAAAACATTGGCTTATGCTCTGGTACCCTCATTTTTTTGAAAGCCCTGATAGTAGCTTCTAGCACTCAACCAGTTAACCACTTGAAAGGACTTGTCAATTAATTCGTTGAGCACTAGAAGCTACTATCATGGCATTATTAAAAATAGTTGGAAGTCTCTTTAGTGGCTTCACACTGACTGCAAAAAAAATGTATAAAATTGTTACAATTTATTTGAGTGTCAACAGGCACTCTCCAATAAATTGTAACAATTTTTTTTGAAGAAAATGTTCCAAAACTAAAGCTTTACTTGCAGGTATCAAGGAAAATTTGAAAAAAATATTCATCACAAATACAAATTGAAAAATTACACACCAATTTACAATGTTAAAGGTTCATGCTCGATCTGCATGTAAAAATTGTGACAGAAACTGCCATGTCGCATTGAACAAATTACTCCTCAATTTGTTTTCTGACTGCAATTGGTGTGTAACAGCCAAAATATTCTCATCCTCCATGAATAATTATTGTTGAAAATTATTTTTTTAACAGTTTCTGGGGAGTGCAGTGGCTTAGTAGGTAGAGATGCAGGTTGCAAGCAGAGAAGTCCTCGGTTTGAATTCCATCTGCGGCAACTGTGTTGTGTCCTTGGGTAAGACACTTAATCTTGATTGCCCATGTAGGGGAATGGTGGCGCTGCGTACTAAGGCATACAGCACGCCAATGGTGCACTTGTCTTCAACCAATGCTAACCCTGCTTGTGTGGAGTTACTGTATTTACTCTATATATTGGGACACTCTATAATTTGGGACACATTTTTTCCAGAAAAATTTTTTTTTTTTATGCTCCAATGTTTGGGACACTAAGGAGACTTGTTTCCAGTTGGCCCAGTCACCCGAAAACGGTGCAAAATGCTCAATATTAAAGCTAAGTTTGTGTTTAATTTTCCTTTTTAAACAATAAAAAATTGATAATACATACTGATTTGTGTTGTTTTTATTTAAATCTGTTCCTAAGTTTTAATATTTACAGTCCGGACTGACATGAGGAAGACTATTTAATATTATATTGTGACAGTTTTCAACCCTTTACTGAACGCTAGTGGCAGATGACACTCATAAAAAGAATTCTTGTGTAACTAAAAATTTTAATTTTTTGCTTCCAAAACATAGCTTATGACCCCTCATTAGAATGAGTGCAAGCTATGTTTTGGAAGCAAATAATGAAAATCTAAAAAAAAATTGGATGGGGATTTTCATATATAGTGATGGAAAACGAATCACACACAACTTGATTCAGCATCAAACAAGACCAGGTTGTGTTTTTTCCCCATTTTCTAAGATGTGGGACGTCTGTGAAAATATTTATTTTTAGCTGTCCCAATACATAGAGTAAATACGGTAGTATGTTGGGGAGTCTGGCAGTTGCTCACCATTGCTCAGTGGTTTCTTCCACACGTGAAACTGTCTGGCACAAAGTGACCCTGGATGTTGAAGGTGTTGTTAAATCCCAATAAATAAATAAATTTCAGTCTTAATGTAGGGATCTGTGAATCATAAGTTTTTTTTTTCAAATGGAAACTCGAATCGAATCATGTCTCTGATATTGATATCGAATCGAATCCCGAATCGAATCGAATCCCAAATCGAATCTTAAAAGACAAGTTATTTCATATTGCACCAAACGGAAGTTACAAAATACTGTGATGACAATCACACGACTGAGTGAACACCTTAAACACCAATAAATAAATATTCTCTGTAGCACCGAGCCTGAAACAGCTAAGCATTATCCTTAGTTTTAGTTTTTGAAGGCTTAACTTGTTACTATTCACGTTCTTAAGAACGTGAATAGTAACAAGTTAAGCCATCAAAAACAAATCATGGATAATGTTCTGGGCAAAATTCACTACTTACTTAACATTTAAACATTGTCAATTACTCAGTTAAATAGGAATTGAGCCAACATGATTGAAGTTTCTAATGACAATTTTATCCAATTTTTGTTGGAAATGGTACAAATTGAAGTTAGTACGAGAGATTTGAAAAAATCGAATCTTGAGACTGATGCGGGATCGATTTCGAAGCGGATGTATGGTATCGATATCGAATCGAATCTTGAATATTCGCAGGACCCTACCTTAATGTCAAACAAAGACAACAAAAAATTAATTCTTGGGACGCTGATGTCAAAATACTTAAATTTCATTCAGCAAATATTTCCTAAAATGCAACCAGAAATTTAACTGGTTGATTGCTAGAAGCCACTATTAATGGCTCTACTGAAAAGAGCTGAAAGCCACTTTAGTGACTTGCACTGTATGCACTGTAGCTTGCTCTCTTCTCAGCTGTAGAACAAAATCTGTACATGCAATTGTTTTATTACAATGGCTCTCTCGAATATATAGTAACAAAAATTATTTAGGAACAAAATCTTGCACAAATAAGGTTACTTTGGCTGGTAGCATGATACCCTGGGAAAAAAATACTCATGTGAAAACAAGAGCATCGCTGGGCGTGGCTAAATATGCCTGTTAGCCATTTTGAATTGTACCAACTTTGGTTGAGATTTTAAGTTGAAAAAGTGCCGTATCTCATGTCAACAGATGGACAGACAGATTGATTACATAATATGACCGTTTTACAAATGGCCATATGAAAGACTTAGCACTCTACCAGTTAATCAATCAATCCTGTTAGACAGAGTTCAATGAGCTCTAACAAGATCCAGAGTTTGTACGCGAGTCTTGAAGTATAGAAAAGGTACTGAGGGGATATTCCTGGTTGTCATGTGATAATTAACAATTTTCTTTCAACATGCACTTCTATTCAACTGAGTGCAAGAAATGTAATATTTGATGAAAATCTGTGGCTGCCCATAATCAAGTAAAATTTATTTATTTTTTATTGGGGTTTAACGGCACTTTTGACAGCCGAGGTCGCATCGCGTCGAAAAGATTTACCTGGAGAGAATCATCAAGCAATGGCGAGCAACTGCCAGGCTCCCCAGTGTACTAACTCCACACAAGCAGAGTTAGCATTGGTTGAAGACAAGTGTACCATCGATGTGTGGTACGCGTTAGTACACCATGCCCCCATGTGGGCAATTGGGATTAAGTGTCTTGCCCAAGGACACAACATGGTTGCCACAGGTTGGATTCGAACAGAGAACCTCTCAGCTTGCAGCCTGCATCTCTACCTACTGAGCCACCATGCTCCCAATCAAGTAAAATTGTAAAGTTTCTGTATGTTCTACAATGCAAATTTTTTGTTCATGTGAAAAGGAATTTTTGTTCTTTTTGTGGGACACAGAAACTGCCAGATCAGAGCAGAAATCAAGGTTTCCACCTGCTAGGTTCAAAACAATTGTCCTCACTTTGTATAATACAAGACTAAGTGAAAGGATGTGCATGTGTGTGTGAAGTCTTTTAAACTGTAGTTTGTAGCATTTTGACACACAAATGTCCACATAACAAGTTTTGTAGCACATTTCATGCGTGCTACATACATTCTTCATACAGAATAAACGTATAGTGTTTTCAAGTAAAAAATTTAATCTACGAATAGGATTAAGAATGAAATGGCGAGTCGGTTTCATTCTTAATTCTAAGAGTAGAATAAATTTTTTACTTGAAAACACTATACGTTTATTTTGTTTATCCCTTAAATCTTCTACAGGGCAGTTGTGGCAAAATCATGCTATAATTCGCTACGAAACACAGCGAGAAGTGAGGAGCACATTGGTCCAATTCAATCGACCAGCAAAATTGGCAAGAATAAACAAGGCGCAGTAAGAGGCTCGTCGGTTTCATTCTTAATCCTACTCGTAGAATAAATTTTTTACTTGAAAACACTATACGTTTATTTTGTTTATCCCATAAATCTTCTACAGGGCAGTCGTGGCAAAATCATGCTATAATTCACTACGAAACACAGTGAGAAGTGAGGAGCACATTGGTCCAATTCGATCGACCAGCAAAATTGGCAAAAATAAAGAAGGCGCAGTAATACATTTCTCTCTAAAAATAATTCCCCTACAAACTTTAGCTAAACTTGCAAAAATACTTTATTATATGAGCAGTGGGTGGTGGTTTCTACTGGCATTGTGTAATACTTTCAAAAAGATTTAAAGAAATCAACAATCGAATTATTAATTATGCTAGACAAATGTGGTAGAGGCCAGAGGTCACAAGTCCGTCACTGCTAGGGAAATAAATTAAATTCTTCCAGTGTTAAACCTAAGGGGAAAATTTATCACCCTACTAGGTGAATAAAGCAAAAATTTATCCAAGGCCTTTATTGTTCAAATAAATGGCCATTTATGGGATAAAATGTTACATGAGCATTACTGCTTTGAAAAATAATTCACTTCTGACAAAATGGATACCATGAACCTTCCATAAGAAATTGGAACAAGAGTTCTGATAATTTTATCACAGACAACACATAGTATTATGGCACAAACTATGTACAAATTTATCACAGATAAATTAATTTTTTGCACAACAAATCTATCATTTTTTCACTCTCAAATGTAAGTTTGCATTTGGCACCAAATCACAAGATTCCAATGTTGCTGAGTCATCAGTATACACTCTGTTTGGAAATGCTGTTACTATATCATAACTTCTGGAGCTCCCAGGTGGCCTGTAAAGAACATAAATAAGCCAATAAGATACAGCTTCTACTGTGTCAGTGATAAATGCGCTTCAGTAAGGCTATTAATCCTTTACCTAACATGAAAAGCAGACGACACTTGCAAAAAAAAATTCTTGAATAACTATTATTTTCATTTTTTGTCTCAAAAACATAGGTTACGACCCCTTGTTGGAACGAGCTCGATGTTTTAGAGACAAAAAATGAAAAAATAATGAAAATTAATTGGCGATTTTTTAGAATAGTGCTGGCCAGTTTTGGCCATTACGTTAGGTAAAGGATTAAATAAAAAAATTCTAGCTTCTCAGGCACCTCCATCGCCATAGAAAATCTGCCTCATCATTTTTTTTCACCTAGAAATCTCTTCTTTGACACTATTTTGCACTTGTAAGGCAAATATTTAATCAACTATATCTTGTTTGACAGAGAGAGAGAGCTCTGTCAAACAAGATATAGTTGGTTAAATTTTCAACTACATCATGAGAAATTTTCACTGCTGAAAACAATGGTTTGCACATAAAATTGTAAGTAGTTAAATTTCTGATTCCAACTATTTTCTGAACTGTTTTGTGAATAAACAAAAAAAGAAGCCTCCCTCCCTCATCAACAAAATTGCCTGAGAAACAGGAACTTTTTTTTATAGGCCTAAATTTTTAAAAAATTATCAAACCGAATCTCATATTTACTTCAGTAAAAACCAAATAAACAAGAGGCCTGCATCGCCAAGCACTGTTAATCCCCCCACCCCACCCTGCTGCCCCCAATTGGGGAGGGGGAGCATAGATGGGTCATAGGAGTTTCTGCAAGTAATCACTCTAAACCCTTCAAAATGCATTTTTGAGCAAATCAAGCAAAAGAAAAAAAATGCTTAATTGGCACTGGGGGAGGGGAGGTGGGAAGCGTGGGGGGTGTTATAGGAGTCAATTTTTTTTCTCCAAGTAGTCACTCTTAATCCTTCAAAATGCATTTTGGAGCAAAAGAAAAAAATGACTTAATTGGATAATGGTGGTCATTGAACTTGAGGTAGACATTGTTCCCAAAGAGTTATACACCAAAAAAACTGATATTTGGTTACTTATGTTCAAGTTATTCCATAAACAAGCATTACACTATATTTTTTAACAAAGGGCAATAACTCTCTTAATTTTCATCGAATATCGCTGGTCATGAATTTGACATAGACACTGTTGCTATAGAGAGATATACCGAAAAGAAATGAAATCCTGTTTGTATTGTTAAAGTTATGCTATAAACAAGCATTACTCTATATTTTTTAATAAACAAAGGGCAATAACTCCAATAATTTTCATCAGACATCACTGGTCATCGAACTTGAAGTAGACATTATTGCTATACAGACATTTATGGAAAGAAATGAAATTTGTCAACTACTGTTCAAGTTATACCATAAAGAAGCATGACATGATATTTTGTATTAAACAAAGGGCAATAACTCCCATAATTTTCATTGGATATTGCTAGTCAACAAACCTGACGTAGACATTGTTGCTATAGAGACATATACCACAAAGAAGAGAAATCCATTAACTATTGTTCAAGTTATGCCATAAACAAAGGCAGACAGATGGACAGACAGTGCTCTGCACTACATCCCTACCTTGCGAGGGGGATAATAAATAATGCATGGCAGAGCCCACTTAACTCTCTGCACACTGTTGTCAAAATACCAAAGTTTTCAGCAGTAAATTTTACCCACAGTGCAACTGAGAATTTAATAAATTATATCTTGTTTGACAAAGCTCATTGAGCTCTGCCAAACAAGATATAATTTGTTAAATTTTTCATGCTGCATGGGCAATATGGGGTGAATGTCGAAAATTTTGAAATACCACCAGAGTGCAAGGAGTTAATTGTATATCTTTTTATTAAATAACCCTGTTAATTGTTTATAACATCCAAACATTAAACCATTTACGATACCTTCAAGAAAAATTTTACTTGTTAACTGCATATAGGGTATAGAGTAAACTCCTGTTAATTAAATACAGAATGGCTGCAGTGGACTGGTCACTTTCCACGGGTGGGCAGTATTTCCATGAATGCAATAATATGGGATTCCAAACACTAATTATATGAATAATCAACAAAAATTTAACAATTAATGAAACACCGGTGTAACAGAATATCTTCCCCCTGGACATCTTCCCATCCAGGGGGTAAGATATTCTAGGATATCTTCCCCCCTCACCCTGGATATCTTCTCCCCACCCCTAAATTTTTAAATGTATTCACACAGCTGGTTTACAATCTGTTCATCATATTATCACCTAAAAGCTATCTATTAAATTTAGGAAAAGATTCTTAACCCTTTACCCAACGAATCGCCCGCATCCGTCCGCGTAATTTGCAAATTCAGCAGCTGAAAAAATATTATTTTTCGAAAAATTTCAACAACACCATATCATGTGACCCCTCTTTGGAACGAGCTTGTCGAGCTCGTTCCAAAGAGGGGTCACATGATATAGTTTTGTTGAAATTTTTTGAAAAAATTTAAAAAATTTATAGTAATTTATATATTTTTTATACTTACCAATGACCCAGACTTAGCTGGTGCTAACTCTAACAAAACCAGGGCCAAACACAAATTTTGCCCCCCAATCCCCAAAATTTGCATCCAAAACAAAAAGAAGTTAAAAAATTTATAGTAATTTATATATTTTTTATACTTACCAATGACCCAGACATAGCTGGTGCTAACTCTTAAAATATAGGGCCAAACACAAATTTTGCCCCCCAATCCCCAAAATTTGCATCTAAAACTAAAGAAAACATGTCCTGAAAGGCCCTCCACACCTCGCCCCCACTGCGCATGCGCAGTGTCAAGGACGTTCCGAAATTGGCGCCATTTATCATTCTAATAACCAGTGCCTGGTAAGCGCTATGTACTCAGCGGGGAGGCAAGAGTTCCCAACTCCTGGGAGGGCCATCCCCGTCTGGGTCATTGGTAAGTATAAAAAATATATAAATTACTATAAATTTTTTAACATTTTTATACTGTACCAATGACCCAGACATAGCTGAATAGTAAAAAGGCTGGAGGGCCAAGGACATAGAGCAAAATGGAATACGCTCAATAAAATAAAATAGAGTCATCCCCTGTAGGGAAAAGAAGTAATAGGCCTTACATGTATCTTTCTTATTTATGATAAATTAGAAAGATACAACACCTTCCAAAAATTGAGCTTCATACATCCATGTACTCTATTAATATCCAATAATCCTTATACTAATAATTTTTAAAGTAAGCCAATAATAAAGTAAGTCTAGAGAATAGAGACTCTTATACTCCTAAAAGTGTGTGAGAATTGCATAATCATGTCCGTTGACATATGCAATATTCAAAAGCTATACTTTAAAAACTAAGACTTGAATGAATTTTATAAACTTAAACTTCTCACTAAACAACCATCCCAATAACAGCTCAGAATTACTAACTCCGGAGGAGGTATCCCCTTGTTTTCATAGTAAAAACAGGTGACCCAAGGGAACACCCTCCCCCCCCCTTTTTCTTGCCCTGGGTCAAATAGCCCAGAGCGAAGAGGGCAGCCGAACGGAGACACTGCCGAAACAGACAGCCTACCTAGCTATAGTAGCAACTGTTAAGTGAATGACATTCTGAGCAGTAGATAATAGACCTAACAATAGAGGCCTCCAGAAATGGACTCGATATTTCTGAGATAAAATTCATGAATGGATGGCTGAGCGCAATGAGCCGCCTTCAAAAATCTATAATAGCAACACTATTAATGTAAGCCCAAGAAGTAGAAGAACTCTTACTTCATGAGCCGAAATCTTAAGCACAACTGCTAAGCCAATGATATACCATAAGCAGTACGCTAGTTAATAGAATCCATTAACAATAAAATGGAGCGTAACGTCCTTCTACTAGACATCAAAGACAGAAGAAGCTTACGCCCTTGTAATAAACAGATATCTGTTTATAAATACATAAACTGTACCCGGAAAGAGTAAAGGCCTATGCCCATACGAAGACGGAAGGACCTTAAAATAATAGGTTCCGGATAATAGGAGCCTAACTCTTATGCAACAATCCAACCTAAATAGTAACGGAAGTATTGATTCCGAAACTATGAAAGTGAAAATCATCCATCGATAGTGCATGAAACTCACTGACTCTACAGTAAAAGAGAAACCAACAGAATTACTGTCTAAAAGGTCAGAATTTGAAAACTACTGTTTCCAGAGGCTCAAATGATAACTTAGCTAAATAAGAACCGAAGTTAAAATCCGTATAGGAATTTAATCTAAAGATTCTAAGTCTATTTATCAAAAAGTTACTAACTGACTTGGATAAAGAGACAAAAGACTCCATTGTAAACTATCGTAGAGTGCATAGGTATGAGGTAATATAAACCTATAACCTAAATAACACAGGCTGCAGTAGATCTTGTGAAACAAGTATACTAAAAAATAGCAATGAGTAGTATGGAGGGATCAACCATATGAACATAATGATCCCTACACCACGACGGAAGAGCCTCCACTTTAGTCGCATAGAATAGCGAAGAAGAGGATCTCCTATAGTAAGAAATCGCGTCCAAAGCTCGTCCAGTACAGTGCTTACAATGCAATACGGACCACACAACGGAATACATGAAGGTTGCGACCTTGCTGGTTGTGATAAAGATGACACGATTAACCCAGTGAAAAAAGATCCTCACATAGAGGAAGATTTCACGTTAAGATCCACAGTAGACAAGAGAGTAAATTACTCAAGATCTCTGTGAAGATAGAGATGCTATCAACAGAAATGTATTGTGGTTGTTTATCTTAGCAATACCTGCTAAAACAACAGCGCCGGAGGATACGCGTATCCTATCATTCCGTCCTATAGATCAATAGAGCGTTAACAGTATTAGCTCAGAGATCTGGACAAGCCAACACATACGTCTGCAATTGATTAGCAAGCTGTGTCATAAATAAAACATCATTGGGCGCTCCCATAGATAGCAAATCTGATTAAATACTTGTTTGTTGAGAGTCCATTCTGACAGCAACAAGTGACCCGTAAGAGAACGGGAGTGCGATAAAACAATCAGACGACCCAGAATATGACGGACCAAAACTGAACTTGGTGTACTATAACCAACAGACGGATTCTTTCCATTAAATTGAATAACGGAAACGAAAGAGTGCCTCCCTGGTTCCGGAGATACGCCACTACTGTCGAATTAAAGGACAGGAATTTGGGCATGCGTTCCTGAATAATGTTCATGCAATGACATAAAGCAAGCCTAAAAAACATTATTCCGCGGAAGTTAAACTGATAGCTAAAAGACTGCGGAACCCAAAGACCCTGGCACTTCGAATCCGTAGGGATCAGTATATATCCCAATCTGTTTGACTGGCAACCGTCATAACAGCCACACTCGGGTCCGGCAACTGCGGCGGCACTCTCTGAGTCAACCACCGAATGTTTGCCCCAGTCTGAATCTCTTGTAACACTAGATAGACAAGAGAATGTATAAATTAAGCAATTCATGGATTGCCGGAAAGTTGCCGTCGAAGAGAAGCTCCTCCGAGAACGAAGCGACTCTGAGAGAGTTCTTAACCTACTATCCACGCGTGGATGTAGCTAGGGCTGCATCACGTCTAACCAACCCCAATCAGCCACTGAAGGGCGGAGTTATACGTGAACAAACTACTGCCCTCAAAAGAAATTACATTGAGAATAATATCCCGTAAATCTTTTCTTGAAGACGTAATGATAACGCCTCAGTAAGGCGGATTACGTATAATAAAGCGTCTAAGTTAAGTCTACTATACATAATGTCGTTCCCAACATTGAAATTGGAAAAGACATAAACGGCGAAAAAGAATATATGCAGTCTTTAATCACCGTCTAGACGCATATGAACTCTCGGTATGCCCTGCTCTGCCAAAATAAACTATATGTAAAAAAGATAAAATGGCAGAAATGAGCCACGCGGACAAGAAACTAAACTATCATGCTTAGTAGCAGGCTTGTATATATATAAATATATAGCGTCGAAAAATAAAACACATGTTGTAATGACAATATTGGACTGCGTCGGTAAGTCAGGGACAAAGTCCCTGTACCGATCGAGAAATCCGAGTCCAATGACGCTATAAGTCTCTTATCCAAGATCGCAGCAATGAAGTCCGAAAAATAATCACTGGAAGAAATGCCAGAAGATATGAAAGGCATCTTCCGATACTACTAAAGGGAAAACTCGAAATCTTTCGAATCCCTTTCGCCATCCTGTCGGACCCTATAAAGCGTTCGGTCGTCCGTAGCTTGATGCAACCGCGGACCGCACCGACCCAGCGCCGTCGGATAATTCCTGATTCGACCGAGAAACCTCAATTGCTGGGATGCTGCGAAACACTGTGCTAACTCGGATAGCACGTCCGTCACTGAGGCCTGAGGAGCAGCGGTCTTACGATGCATTGCCGCAGGAAGCTCCGAGATCGTTACCCCGTGCATACTTCCAATATGCGAGCGAACGGAGTGTATAGGCCTCGTGTCCCTTGGCTACCGGATGGCACGACCTATTCGCTGTGGAATCACTGAATGCCGAAACTGATCGGATACTCGAGGTCACGTAGCCAATGTGCGGTCGTGTGCCCTGCTGTGAGGATGAGGAAGCATTAAAGACAGTCTCTCGGACTGTCAATATAACGGAGCGTCCCGAGCAACGGACATATGCTCCGAATGTAAAATATCTGAACCACAACATGCGGTCCCCTATGTTGTTGGCTTCCTCCGATCTGTCCTCAATCTGCCGTCACTGGGTGAGTACTAAAGTAATTAAAGTGCTCGCATCACCCAAATCTCCTTCCTAGACCGCAACGGATGAACCCGGCAGCCGAACCATTCGATGAATGTACGCTACACCGGGTGAGCTAGCGAATGTCACTCCGTAAGCGATAGACATATTCCATGAGCACTTATTGCCGCTAACTCTTCATTAACTATGACGACAGAGGCACACTTTTGAAAGACATCTCCATAACTCTTCGAACAAGAAACCAGAAATGCTTGGATAGCAAGCATAAAATAATAATATATATAGCATCGTTCAATAATTCGAAAGTTTGTGTGACATTATTGGACTATGTCGGAACTGAGGGACGATGTCCCTGAACCGAACCAAAAATTTCTAAGTCCACCGACGCTATCAGTTTCTTATCCGGCATCGCAGCATATGTTGTTCCGAAAGGGAAAGCTTGAAATCCACCGAATCCCTTTCGGTATCCCGTCGGACCGGATGAAAATTTTCGGACGTCCGTACCCGCTTCCACGGAGCGTCTCGACCCAGCATCGTCGGATAAAATATATGCGACAGAATCAGTTGATGCTGGGATGCTGCGATAAACTGTGCTATTGAGGAAAGCACGTCCGTTCCCGAGGCCTGTGCAGTAGCGGACTTACGATGCATTGCCGCTGGAAGCTCCGTGTATGTTGACTCCCGCACACTTCCTATGCGAACGTCCGGAGTCTGCAGGCCTCGAGTCCCCGGCTACCGACCCAGCGCTGTCGGATAATTCTCGATCCGACACCGTTTCTGTCGGCTGCTGGGATGCTGCGATAAGCTGTGCTATGTGCACAAGAATGTCCGGCGTCGAGACCTGCGGAGGCGCAGTCTATCGCTGCTTCGCCGAGGGCAGCTCCGCATCAGATGGCTCCCGCATACTTTTCCTATGCGAACGTCCGGAGTCCATCGGTCTCGAATCCCTGGCTGCCGGATGGTGTGACCTGGTCGCCGAAGAATCCTTGATCGGCGAAGCTGGTAATATATCGGCGGTCACGCAGCCAAGGTGCGGACGTGTGCGCTGACGAGAAGAGGAAGCCTTAGCAGTCTCAGCGGACTGCCTATACAACGGAGCGTCCCGAGCGACGGACGTATGCTCCGCTAACGACACATTTGTACCACAACATCTGGGGCCAGATGTTGTTGAACGAGAGAGGGGCCTCTCTCGCTTGCCGTCCGGATGGACCGGAACGAGCTATGAACCGGACTAAAAGGCTTCCTCCGATCTCCCTCCGATCCGCCGTCACTGGGTGTGCATTAAGTTAATTTTATAGTGCTCGCATCACCCCAAAATTCCTTCTAGACCGCAACGGACGAACCCGGCTGCCGAACCATTCGGTGAATGGATGCTACACCGGGCGAGCTAGCGGACGTCAAAGGCCGTCGAACCTACTAGGGTCCTCTTAGGCAATTGGCGTATTACATGAGCACTTTTCCGCTAGCCCTTCATTAATTGTGACGACGGAGGCACACTGTTGGAAGACATCACAGATACATCACCCTAATCTTGATCGTCTGAAATAGAAATTGATAAAGTAGAGTGACCCTGCAGGGAAAGGACCGGAGTGTCCAAATCCCCAACAACATACCGTGACATACGCTTCCCATATTGTCATCGAAATCATACGATACAGAACAGGAGTTAATGCGAGTACACTGACCACATATAGAATGATAATAAGGTCAGAGGAAGACTTCCTCTTAAAACAATTGATCAATATCCTTTCAATGTGAAAAGAAAACAAGTCCTGGTACTCGCACTAACCCCTGGCAATCAAAATACATAATAATAATATGATCCATTAATATAGAAAAAATAATTGAAATCAAAATATTTTGAAAAAATATTTTTTCAGAACAGCCCAAGTTTCTGAAAAGTAACGTTGAGCCCCAATGGATCCCAAGCCTAAGTGTGGACAAAAATTTTAAAAATATTTTAAACAATTTATTCAACACTTACGAACAATAATAATGTATCTAGTTATGATTAAAATAACATAAAGATATTATTATTTAGAAATCCCCCCCTCACACAGAGGGCTGTTGTAAATGTAAACAATGAGTGTAAAAACACTAAAATAAGACTCCAGGCACCCAGGCCCGAAATCAGTTACCAAAAATACACCATCTGATGCAAAACAGAGACTTCCAGGGAAGAAACTGCAGAACATCAGATGGTAGATGCAGAACACAACGCCTAACCACCCGTAGGTGAAGACGTAAACATGGGGAAAGAACAGAATTCATTCTGTTATTCAGCTAAAACTCCCAAGAAATTTTAGTAATAATAATTACAGAAACTATGCCAAAAGCATGGGAGAATAGCAAGGGGGAACTTAAAGGACAGGGAGAGAGGAAAAACACTTGAAAAAACAGTGTAACTAAATAATCAGAATGACAACAAAATGGCTGCTGCCTTGAAAATAGGTAACTTAACATAATTTCATTAAAAAATTTTAAGTTACAGCCCTGATAATATTCTGTCACACATTCTTTTCCTCTCCTCCTTTTCTATCCTCCTTAGAATCACCATTTCACTAATATTTATGTGTCTGGCATCATTTAAACTGAGATTTAAAAGCACAAAGATCAGTCAGATGTTAACTGATGAAGGGCCAAACTTAGAATGATAAATGGCGCCAATTTCGGAACGTCCTTGACACTGCGCATGCGCAGTGGGGGCGAGGTGTGGAGGGCCTTTCAGGACATGTTTTCTTTAGTTTTAGATGCAAATTTTGGGGATTGGGGGGCAAAATTTGTGTTTGGCCCTATATTTTAAGAGTTAGCACCAGCTATGTCTGGGTCATTGGTACAGTATAAAAATATCATGTCCTAAAGGACCTCCATACTACGCCTCTACTGCGCATGCGCAGTGACGCAGTCGTCCCGAAATTGGCGCCAATTATCATTCTTACTGGCAGTGCCTGGTCAGCGCTATGTACTCAGCGGGGAGGCAAGAGTTCCCAACTCCAGGGAGGGCCATCCCCGTCTGGGTCATTGGTAAGTATAAAAAATATATAAATTACTATAAATTTTTTAACATTTTTATACTGTACCAATGACCCAGACTTAGCTGAATAGTAAACAGGCTGGAGGGCCTAGGACATAGAGGAAAATCCAATAAGCTCAACTATATAGTAAAGAGGTAACCCCTTAAGGAGAAAAGGAGTATTAGGCTTTACATGTATCTTTCTTATTTAATATTAAATTAGAAAGATACACTACCCTTAATAATTGAGCACAAAAACATTCATGTTCTCTATTAACATCCAGTATAACCCTTATACTAATTATTTTTAAAGCAAGCCAATAAATAAAGTAGTCCAGAGAATTGAGACTCTTTATAGTCATTTAAAAGTGTCCGAGTATTGTATATTAAAGCCCGTTTGACACTTGACGTATACAAATGCTTCACACCGAGCTACACTTTAAAAATAAGACATGAATGAATTTAAACATTAATATTACACTTTAAAACCATCCCGGAAGGGACTCAGAAATACTGACTTGGAGGAGGCATTCCCTTGCTTTTCACTATAAAGCAGGTGACCTAAGGGAACACCCCCCCCCCCCCTTCCCCTTGCCCTGGGTCAAATAGCCCAGAGCGAAGAGGGCAGCCGGACGGAGTCACTGCCGGAACAGAAAGCCTGCATAACTATAGTTGCAACTGTTTAGTGGACGACATTCTGAGCAACAGATAACGGACCTAAACAATGCAGGTCTCCAGAAATGGACTCAATATTTCTGAGATAAAAATTCGTAAATGTGGATGGCTGAGACCAATAAGCAGCCTTCATTAAATCTGTAATAGCAACACTATTAGCATAAGCCCAGGAAGTAGAAAGAGCTCTTACTTCATGAGCAGAAATCTTAAGCACAGACTGCTGAGAAGAAGATAAATCTTCATAAGCTGTACGGATAGTTAACTGAATTCATCTAGCAATAGAATGGACTGAAATGTCCTTTCTATTAGGCATCAAAGACAGAAAGAAACGTTTCCGTCCCTTTCTGATAAACTGAGATCTCTGTTTATAGATACGTAGTGCTCTAACAGGACAGAGTAAAGGCCTACGCCCGTCTGAAGACGGAAGAGCCTTAATAACAATAGGTTCCGGATATTTATTAGGAGCCTGATTCTTAGCTAAAAAACCCACATTAGTAGTGAAGGTGATAGTGTTCCCAACACTACGATAATGAGAATCATCCACCGATAGTGCATGAAGCTCACTGACTCTTCTGGCAGAAGAGAAAGCTAAGAGAAAAGCTGTCTTATAAGATAAGAATTTGAAATCTACTGTCCCAAGAGGTTCAAATGGCTTTTCCTTCAATTTAAGGAGAACCCAAGCTAAATTCCACTTAGGAATTAATCTAAGAGTTCTGGGTCTATTTATCGAAAAGTTTCTAACCAACTTCGATAAAGAGACATTAGATCCAATTTGTAAACTATCATGATGTGCATAGGTATCAGATAACATAGATCTATAACCCTTTATAGTAACAAGCTGCAGTTTGATTTCATCAAACAAGTATACTAGAAAGTTTGCAATGTCTGGTATAGAGGGATCAAATATATCTACAGAATGATCCCTACACCAACGACGAAAAACCTTCCACTTAGCCGCATAGTTTAGCGAAGAGGAGGTCCTCCTACAGTTAGAAATCGCGTCCACTGCTCGTCCTGTAAAGTGCTTGCCATGCAAGAAGGACCGCACAACGGAAAAACATGAAGGTTGAGACCTTGCGGGTTGTGATGGAGTTGGCGCGATTTCCCCTGCGAAAGAAGATACTCTCGTGGAGGAAGCTTCCGCGGTAGGTCCCACAAGACACCTGAGTAGATTTATCCACGGTCTCTGTGGCGACAGAGATGCTACCAACAGAATCTTGCATTGAGATTGTTTTATCTTTAGCAATACTTGTTGAATTAACGGCGCTGGAGGATACGCATATCCTATCATTCCGTCCCAAGGGATCGACAGAGCGTCTACTGCAAATGCTCTTGGATCCGGACACGGAGACACATACGTCTGCAACTGATTGTTGAGATGTGTCGCAAATAAGTCTATCATTGGCCGTTCCCATTGGTAGCAAATCTGATTGAATACTTGTTTGTTGAGAGTCCACTCCGACGGCAACAAGCGACCCTTTCGTGAAAGGGAGTCTGCTAGCACATTCAGACGACCCGGTATGTGACGGACCGAAAGAAGAACATGATGTTCTAACGCAAACAGAAGGATTCCTTCCGTTAGATTGAACAACGGAACTGAATGAGTGCCTCCCTGATTCCGTATATACGCCACTACTGTCGTATTGTCGGATAGGATTTGGACATGAGCATCGTGAATAATGTCCATCCAGTGACGTAACGCAAGCCAAATTGACATCATTTCCTTGATGTTTATGTGCTTGCACAGGAATTGCGGATCCCAAAGGCCCTGGCATCTCGAATCCGTTGGGATTAATGATGCACCCCAACCTGTTTGACTGGCATCCGTCATAACGGTAAAACTCGGATCCGGCAACTGCAGCGGAACTCCTTGAGTTAACCACTGAATGTTTGCCCAAGTCTGAATCTCTTGTTTCACTTGATCTGACAAGAGAACGTCTACATCGAGCGAATGAATTTTCACACTCCAATTCTGAGTCAGGAAAATTTGAAGAGGACGTGTGCGTAGCCGCCCCATCGGAATGAGATCCGCGGCGGCTCCGCACAGACCTATCAGTCTCATAAATTCTCTCGCCGTGACTTTGTCTGCGTGCAGACAATAGCGAGCGTAACAACTGACTAATTTTGCTCTGGTTAACGGCAGACGAACGAGATTGTTGTGCATCTCGAAGCTCATTCCCAGATGAGTGAATGACTTGGACGGCACCAGATCCGACTTCTCCTCGTTTACTATAAAACCGAGACGTCGGAGCAATAGAAGAAGATTCTGAACATCGTTCTGAAGCGTTAACTCGTTGCCGTACCTCTGAAGAATGTCGTCCAGGTAGGCCGACGTTATCGCAGACGAATGAGCTCGGAAGTAGATCATTACCGAGTTCATTACCCGAGTGAAAGCCCAGGGTGCTAGATTCAATCCGAAGCACATCGCCCGGAATTGATACACCACTCCCAGGACTGCAAAGCGTAGATACTTTCGGAATGTCGGATGTACCATGACGTGAAAGTACGCATCTTTGAGATCTATGCTCGTTGCATAATCGTTCACCCGAATACTCGCTCTGACCGATCGAATCGTCTCCATATAAAACTTCGGAGCGACGATCAGCTTGTTTATCCAGCTCAAATCTATGACTGGACGGAACGAGCCGTCTGGTTTCGGAACCAGAAACAGATGGCTGTAGAATCCCAGAGATTCCTGGTTTTCTACGACCTCTACCGCGTTCTTCATTAAAAGAGACTGCACCTCTGATAACAGAGCGTCTCTTTTCTGTGGATTTGACGGAAGATGAGTCCACTTTGGACTTCGAGTTAATGGAGGCTTTCGTTTGAAGGATATCTTTAGACCTTCCGAAGTCACTCCTCTCACCCACGGGTCGTCCGTAATCGACGCCCAATCTTGTGAAAAACTCGACAACCTTCCGCCAACCGGAACGCGATAGAGGTTTAAGCCATCACCTCCTGGACCTGCGAGGCCTGCGGTAGGAGAAACCACGTCTTCCACGACCCGCACCCCGCCTCGTCGACCTCGGGGCGTCTGACCGATTGTCCCGGCCTGAAGGACGTCCCGAACGAGAGTCGCTATCCTGACGGTCTCTCGAATAAGACCAAGAGGACGCACCGGAACCTCTATAGGAACCCCTCTTGGGCGCATTAGACCCAGAAGTGCCTGTCTTATTCGTGTCTGCTGTATCCGACTTCTTAGGAGCCGATCTGAACAACAGAGAATCATTAGCTTTCTTTTTAATTTTATCATAAATAGCGGAAAGCTTGCCGTCAAAGAGAAGTTCTCCTGAGACCGAAGCGACTCTAAGAGAGTTCTTCACCTTAGAATCCACTAGTGTGGATGTAGCTAGGGCTGCGTCACGTCTAACCAACTCCAGATTTGCCACTGAAAGGGCGGAGTTACACGTGGAATAAGCTACTGCCCTTGAAAGAAGTCTTAAAGAGGATTGTATATCCTGAAACTCTTCCCCTTGAAGGCGCAGTGATAACGCCTTAGTAAGGTGATCTGCGTAAGATAAGGCATCTAAATTGGCTCTGTTAGACGCAATAGCTGTTTCCAACACCGCGGTTGGAATAGAAGCTGACGACGGTAATGATAGCTCTAAGTCTTCCGCCTCGTCGTCCATACGCAGAGGAACTCTCGGTATACCCTGTCCTGCCGTATTGAATTTATTCCTTGCATTAATGAAAGGCAGGTTGAGAGTATTAGCGGACAAGAAACCTGCTTTCCCCGTCCTGGAAGCAAGTTTAAATATAGCGTCGTTCAATAATTCAAATGTTCTAGCAACATTATTGGACTGCGACGGAAACTCGGGAGCGATGTCCCTGAACCGCTCAAAAAATTCAGAGTCCAATGACGCTATAATTCTCTTGTCCGGAAGCGCAGCAGTCTGGCCCGACGGAACAACTTGAGGGAGAAAGTGCCGGATGAAGTCCACGGCAGCTTTATGTTGTTCCGAAAGGGATAGCTCCAAGTCATCCGTATCCCTTTCACCATCCGGTCGGACCTCACGATGTTCCCGGTCGTCCGCCCCCGATGCTTCGGCGGAGCGTACCGACCCAGCGCCGTCGGATAATTCTCGATCCGACACCGTTTCTGTCGGCTGCTGGGATGCTGCGATAAGCTGTGCTATCTGCACAAGAATGTCCGGCGTCGAGACCTGCGGAGGCGCAGTCTTTCGCTGCTTCGCCGAGGGCAGCTCCGCATCAGATGGCTCCCGCATACTTTTCCTATGCAAACGTCCGGAGTCCATCGGTCTCGAATCCCTGGCTGCCGGATGGTGTGACCTGGTCGCCGAAGAATCCTTCATCGGCGAAGCTGGTAATATATTGGCGGTCACGCAGCCAAGGTGCGGTCGTGTGCGCTGACGAGAAGAGGAAGCCTTAACAGTCTCTGCGGACTGCTTATACAACGGAGCGTCCCGAGCGACGGACGTATGCTCCGCTAAAGACACATTTTGTACCACAACATCTGGTCCCAGATGTTGTTGTACGAGAGAGGGACCTCTCTCGCTCGCGGCCCGGCTGGACCTGGACGAGCTATGAACCGGACTAAAAGGCTTCCTCCGTTCTCGCTTACTATCCGCCGTCACTGGGTGTGCATCTATTATGTTTATAGTGCTCGCATCACCCAAAATTTCCTCTTGGACCGCATCGGACGAACCCGGCTGCCGAACCATTCGGTGAATGGACGCTACACCGGGCGAGCTAGCGGACGACATTTGTCTAATCTCCATGAGCACTTTTGCCGCTAGCTCTGAATTCATTTGTGACGACGGACGCACACTTGAAGAAGATAACATGGAAACATCACCCTGTTCTGGTTCCTCTGAAATAGAAACTGAGAGAGTAGAGTGACCTTGCGGAGAAAGAGCCGGAATCACTCTTTCTCCAGAAACAACATATCGTGACACACGTTTCCAATGTTTCTCATCCCAATGTTCACATATAGGACAGGGATTAATGCGAGAACACTGACTACAATTAATACAATGATCATGAAAGTCAGAGGAAGATTTCTTCCTATTACAATTTGAACAACGTCCCTTCATTGTGAAAGAACAACAATAAGTCCTAGTTACTCGCAAAAACCCCTGACACAAAGATACATAATAACATGATCCATTAATAAATGAAAAAAACAATTGCAAAACAAAATAATTTTGAAAAAATATTTTTTCAGAGAAGCCCAAGTTGCTGAAAAGTAACGTTGAGCCCTGATGGATCCGATGGCAAAGTGTGGTCAAAAATTTTAAATTTATATAAAATAATTAATGAGACACTTTCGGATAATATAAATGTATCTTATAATGAGATAAACTACCACAAAGGCAAACAGCCCCCCTCAAAAAAGGCTGTTGCCAATGAAAACAAACAGTGTAAACACACTAGAAAACATGACTCCAGGCACTGAAAAAACTGGCCCGGAATCAGTCATCAATTACACTCTATCTGATGCAAAACAGAGACTCCCAGGGGAGAATCTGTAGAACATCAGATGGAAGATGCAGAACACAAACGTTATACACCCATGGGTGAAAACGTAACTATGGGGAAAATAACAGAAAACATTCTGTAACCAAGCAACTCTCCCAGGAAATTTTAGAAATGAAATTTCTCAAAAATATGCCAAAAGCATGGGAGAATTGCCAGGGGGGACTTTAGAAGGCTAGGGGAGAGGAAACACTGAATAAGCAGTGCAACAATTAGCAAGAATGACAACAAGAGGCCCATGCCTCGAAAATAGGCAACTTAACATAATTTCATCAAAAAATTTTAAGTACAGCCCTGATTATTTTTTGCCACTTCTTTTTCCTCTCCTCCTTCTATCCTCCTTAGAATCACATTTTCTCCAAAAATTACGTGTCTGGCATCCTTTAAACTGAGATTTACAAGCACAAAGATCAGTGAGATGTTGACTGATGAAGGGCCAAACAGAGAATGATAATTGGCGCCAATTTCGGGACGACTGCGTCACTGCGCATGCGCAGTAGAGGCGTAGTATGGAGGTCCTTTAGGACATGATTTCTTTTTGTTTTGGATGCAAATTTTGGGGATTGGGGGGCAAAATTTGTGTTTGGCCCTGGTTTTGTTAGAGTTAGCACCAGCTAAGTCTGGGTCATTGGTACAGTATAAAAATATGATATTTAAAAGAATAAATTTTGAAATCGTCTGCATTGGGTAAAGGGTTATATGCTTTTTCTTTTTTAAATGTGAGGACAATAATGTTTTGAGTCCGTCAAGGGGAATAAGTCATAAAGAAATACTTTGACACAGCTGGTTCTCAATCCCATTCATTTTCACCAAAAAGCTATATATCAAATGAATGGTTCTCTTTGAAATTTGTTGACAGGAAATGGTAAAGTGATGACCATTAAGTCTATCTCCAACAAGGGCAATAACTCTTCAAGAAATACTTGGACACAGCTGGATTGCAATCCCATTCATGATATTATCACCAAAAAGCTAAAAATCAAATTTGAGGAAAGTATCTACTGGTTGTCCTTAATAGATGGATGGATGGATATGGATGGATGGATGGAAGGAAGGAAGATAATTTACTTTCTGTAAACACATTTCCCTATTTATTTCATATCACTCCCTATTTTTGTGATTACTGTATTAAAATATTTCTAGATACAGTAGAATCCTCTTAACTGAATATCCATTTTGCCAGTGAAAATTATTCAGTTAAGAGGAGTATACAATTAACAGGGATTTGGTCAGTTTCCTGTGTGCTGGGGGTAAACTGAGCATTTATTCTATTATATCTTGTTTGACAGAGCTCATAGAGCTCTGTCAAACAAGATATAATAGAATAAATACTTGTACTGGATGCAGTGAGGCCAAAAAGGTTGATAAATAAGGGGAATTTAGAGCGTGTCACAGTAATTTTTTCGACATATTACAAAAATTTATATACAATTAACAGGAGTTTACACTACAACCCATATGCAATTAACAGATCAAATTTGTACTGAAGGTATGGTAAATAGTTTTGTGTTTGAGAATGATATTCAATTAACATGGATATACAATTAAGAGAGAACCTTAGTGAGCACGCTCACATACCCCACGTGCCCCGATATTTCAAGCTCTAATCATATTTTAAAAATAAACATAGATTCTAGGAATACTGCAGAAAACAGTGTTCTGTAGTTTCAACGGTATTGAAAGAATTCAAGCAGAGAAAAAGCCCGGAAAACTGTAATTTTTATGAACTTTTCAAAGTCTATGGGGCAGTAATTTTGGTAAAAATCAGTGGAGCGGAACAAAACCCAAACTTGTTCTGTAGGCCACCATGTTAGACTAACAGATCAAAAATCGGCTCAATATCTGGAAGCGTGTAGAAAAAAAGTCCGGAAAACTGTAATTTTTATGAACTTTTCAAAGTTCAAGGGCCGTAATTTCGGTAAAAATCAGTGGAGCGGAACAAAATGCAAACTTAATCTGTAGGCCACCATGTCAGACTAACATACCAAACATCTGCTCAATATCTGGAAGTGTTTAGAAAAAAAGCCTGGAAAACTGTAATTTTAATGCATTTTTCAGAGTCCAAGGGTGGTAATTTCGGTAAAAATCAGTGGAGCGGAACAAAACGCAAACTTGTTCTGTAGGCCACCATATTAGACTAACATACCAAAAATCATCTCAATATCTGGAAGCGTGTAGGAAAAAAGTCTGCAAAACTGTAATTTTGATGAACTTTTCAAAGTTCAAGGGCCGTAATTTTGGTAAAAATCAGTGGAGCGGAACAAAAAGCAAACTTGATCTGTAGGCCACCATGTTAGACTAACATACCCAAAAACAGCTCAATATCTGGAAGCGTGTAGAAAAAAAGTCTGGAAAACTGTAATTTTGATGAACTTTTCAAAGTTCAAGGGCCGTAATTTCGGTAAAAATCAGTGGAGCGGAACAAAATGCAAACTTGATCTGTAGGCCACCATGTTAGACTAACATACCAAAAATCAGCTCAATATCTGGAAGCGTGTAGAAAAAAAGTCCGGAAAATTGTAATTTTGATGAATTTTTCAGAGTCCAAGGGCCGTAATTTCGGTAAAAATCAGTGGAGCGGAAAAAAATGCAAACTTGATCTGTAGGCCACCATGTTAGACTCACATACCAAAAATCAGCTCAATATCTGGAAGCGTGTAGAAAAAAAGTCCGGAAAACAAGTAGGACTGATGGACTGACGGACTGACAGACTGACGGACTGACGAACCCACCAGTCAAAAACATTATACCCCAGCAACTTCGTTGCGGGGGTATAATTAAGTGGGCTCCACTGTATTATAATTTTGACATTATTTGAATGTCCATTTACAAAAACATAGATGATATCTACGCTATATTAATGAATATCAGGAATTATCTCCTGAGTGTGGACCTGAATGTTTTATTTTTCACGAGCACTTGCGCAAGTGAAAAATAATACTTTCAGGTCCAAACGAATGAGATAATTCACAATATTCACTAAAATAGCATAGATTTTCTTTCTATTATATGCTACGTGACATTTTACTGTGCAATATTCAGCCCAATTCGACTGCAAACAAAACTGTTTCAAGACAATAACAAAAAGCTACTGATCGTACCTTCAAGGTGACGTTCAAGACAATGTCATGCACCAAAGCATAACATCACTTAGGAAGCTACTGAAAAAATTTATCGTGTGGACCTGAAAATATTATTTTTCACTCGCGAAAGCACTCATGAAAAACAGAACTTTCAGGTCCACACTCATGAGATAATTCTAGATACTGACTAAAATAGAGTAGATTTTCTTTTTATTATATACAAGACATTTTATTGAACAATATTCAGCCCAATTCAATCCCAAAGGCATACATTTCAAAACAATAACAGAGATCAGCTGACCATTCCTTCAAGGAGACATGAGGCGGCACAGCGTGACGCCATTTAGGAAGTTACTGAGGGATATTCCTAGATATCCATCGAGTCGATGGATATTGAGAAATATCTTTTAGATAATTGCGATAATTCACAGGCTAGCATATAACAAAAATTCAGTATATTTTTCATGAGATACGTGTAATTTTTTTGGTTCCAAATAACCTTCTGCACACCAATGTCAAAATATCAAAATTTCAAGCTTAACTGGTAGAGTGCTGGAAGCCCTTATCTGGGCTTTACACTGAAGTGCGGGTACCGTAATGTAAAGGCTTCATATGCAGTTGATATGCTTCACATTACCTTTAAAGTGAAATTATTTAGTATGTATAGATTTGCCATTTTACAATCTATGTGAGAGTGCCTGCAGGCACTCTCACATAAATTGTAACAATGCAAAGACATTTCAACAAATTTGAGTGTCCCAAAAAAATTTAGCACTCTACCAGTTAAGGGTTGAATCAATTTATTCTTGTTTGATAGAGCTCTTGGAGGTCTATCAAATGAAATTGAATTGGTTAAACAGTTGAATCTGAAGAGTTGAATCAATTCATTCTTGTTTTGATAGAGCTCTTTGAATTAGGTAAATTACTAGTTGCATTATGGGAAAATTTTATTGCATGAAGTTTCATTATTTTGACATCTGTGTGAAAAGGATAAATGTAGATCAAGTTTTATTTTTTTTATACACCAAGGTACATATAACAGGTAGATTTCCTTAAAAAGTGTTAGGGATGCAGTAGCTGAGAGCATAACATGTTGCACTCAGAGCTCAATAGTTACAGGTTCCCAGTGGGGGAAATCTAATGCAATGCTGACATTGGATTCAACTCACACTGCTCCTTCATAGTGCCTTGTACAGGGATGGAACTATGCCCGTCCTATCAGGTGAGGACATATAAATTACTGTTTCATACGCAGTGATTACTTTGCACAATGATTACTGTGATTGGGCCCCACTATAAGTCGCTCAGGGTACCCCAAAAAGTCAACCGAGAGATTTCATAAAAATTACCTGAGTGGTTTTGCTGTGGGGTTCACACAGGGTGCTCCAAAAAATTAACAGAGGAATATCCAAACCTACGATATGATCTGAGATAAAATACCTCTTGCGCTCCATCATTTAACTGAGAGAGTGCTAAGTTATTGTCTGTCCTGAAAATTTCTTTGTGCATCTTTACGTGCCCATAAGCACTGTCCCATAAACTGTAACAAGGTAAATCCTAACAGATAAAATAATATCCCTTCAAAGACAAGTGTTTGACCACCGAGGTGGTATTAGCCCCCTACGGCGTGACTTTTGTGACATAGGTGTTTTTGTCAAATAAGACACTAGGTGTAGCTTAAAGCATGTTGGAGGGAGAGGTGGTAACATAAAAACAGACAGACAGACGGACAGACAGACAGATCTTAAATTTTGAAGAAAAAAAAGGTGTAGCTTGAACCATGTTGGAGGGAGGGGTGGTAACATAAAATAAGAGAAAAAAGCTTAAAAAACAAAAATGGCCACCATTCTGTCATCTTGGGATTTTGAAAAAAATATTGAATGTGCATCATCCCCTCCCAACCCTCTATCCATGTGCCAAATATGCAAAGTGTAGCTTGAACCATGTTGGATGGAGGGGTGGTAACATGAAAATAGAGAGAAAAAAAGCTTAAAAAACACAACAAAAATGGTTGCCATTCCGCCATCTTGGATTTTGAAAAAAAAATTTGGACCATGCATCATCCCCTCAGAACCATTTATCCATGTACCAAATATGAAAGGTGTAGCTTAAAGCATGTTGGAGGGAGAGGTGGTAACATAAAAACAGATAGACAGACAGATGGACAGACGGATGGACGGAGTGCAATCCTAGAGTCCCCTTACAGTTCCTGTAGGGGACTAATAAGACAAAGCTCATCCACAGAATATGAAACCTTTAAATTGCGGTACTGGCACTTATATAAACCGATATTCACTAAAATAGCGTAGATTCTATTTTGATTATATGTTATGTGACATTTTAATATGCAATTTTCAACTGCAAACACGTACGTTTCAAAACAATAACAAAGATCAGATGATCATTCCTTTAAAGCAACGTTATTTAGGAAGCTATTGAGGGATTTCCTTGTTATCCATCAAGTCGATAGATATCAAGAAATATTTTTTAGATAATTTGCGATAATTCAGGCTAGCATATAATAATTTACATTATCTCTCAGTGTTGCAACCAAGCCAGAAAATAAGCAGGCTGACATTTGCAGAATGAGGTCCCCAGAGGGTGTATTTCGCATAGCCGGGTAGCATCACTAAATTTACCTTCTGTGAACCTCAAACTGAATCAGGGTCTCAAAACTAAACAGAAAGAGGAACCCATAGGATAAATTGGCCCACTGTATGGGATAGCATCATTAAATTCACCCTCTGGGGACCTCATTCTGCAAATGTCAGCCTACTTATTTTCAGGCCTGGTTGCAATAGTTAACCCTTTACCTAACATGAAAAACAGACGACTCTTGCAAAAAAATTCTTGAATAACTATTTTTTTTCATTTTTTGTCTCAAAAACATAGGTTATGACCCCTCATTGGAACGAGCTCGACGAGCTCGTTCCAATGAGGGGTCATAACCTATGTTTTTGAGACAAAAAATGAAAAAATAATTAAAATTAATAGGTGATTTTTGAGAATAGCGCTGGCCGGTTTTGGCCGTTACGTTGGGCAAAGGGTTAAAGCAATATATAACTAGCACCAACATATTTTAGGAAAGACTTCTAGATTTTGAACATCGACATATCTTTGAATAATACAGACACCTGCATCGAAAGGATGTCTGTGTTGCTTACAACATGAAAGAATGCATGTCTACAAATAAACTGGTAGGAGCAGGCTTAACCCTTTGAACCCCCAGAGGCTGTTTTTCTGGGCCAGGATTAAGAAACAACACAATTTCAGTGTGCTGGCTGATTGTTGAATGTGTGTGGTAGACCATTCAACATTTTCAACGTGTAGTCCCAAGGCTGCATGTTGAAAATATCAATTGTTCTATCCTGAAATTCCCAGTAAGAAACCCTGGAAGTGAAGCAGTTATTGTTTACTGTGGTAAACAAGCTTTGTTTTACTGTTAAAAATTGGACCCAGTCACCAATGCTTGGGGCGGAGGTCCTCTAAAAAGAGCAACATAGGTATAAACAATTGACTAAACTTGACTTTATCTCCATGTTGTGGATTAACCATAAATAAATAAATATATAAATAAATAATACAGACTCTTCAAATAGCTGCCAATCAACTGATATGGAAAATACACCCGGGGTTCAATGTAACAGCCAAAACCGGCCAGTGCTATTCTCAAAAATCGCCAATTAATTTTCAGTATATTTTCATTTTTTATCTTGAAAACATAGGTTATAACCCCTCGCTGGAATGAGCTTGTTCCAACGAGAGGTCATAACCTATGTTTTTGAGACAAAAAATTAGTTATTCAAGAATCTTTTTGGCAAGTGTCGTCTGCTTTTCATGTTACGTAAAGGGTTAAGTCTACTACTGCATCCATATGTGATCTCTAAATGGCACAAAATAATATCAAAACCATCTATTTCTGAAGTTGCCACCGATATCTGAGAACAAAGTTGGGACATCAGCCCAGTTGATTTCACAACACCTGGGCGGGGGGTGGGGTGGGGGGCACAGTGGCTCAGTTGGTCGAGGTGCAGGCTGCAAGCCGAGAGGTCCTCGGTTCGAATCCTACCTGCGGCAACCGCGTTGTCTCCTTGGGCAAGACACTTCACCGTGACATTGTGTACTAAAGCGTACTGCTCGTCAATGGTGCACCTGTCTTCAACCAATACTAACCCTGCTTGTGTGGGGTTGGTATGTTGGGGAGCTGACAGTTGCTCACCATTGCTCGGTGGTTCTCTCCAGGTACTCCACCTTCCTCCACCCGTAAAACTGTCACAGTCATGGTTAGCCATTGTGCAGAAATATGTGACCTTAAACACCAATAAATAATAAAATAAATTGACAACACTTGGCATGCATGGAAGAGATATTCCAATTCTCTTGTTTTTGGTAACAGGAAATTTGATCTTTGTTGTTAGTTTATAATGGACTGAAGACGTCTGTGATATATTTAGACTCACAACAAGAAGCACATCAAACAGCACATTTGTTCCACAATCAGAATATAAATTTGTGAGTTTGATCGTAAAGTACTATATAAATTTCTGACGCATGAAAAATATGTAGTTGATATATTTAAAAAAAATTCTGCTTCTCACATTGACATCTGACGTTATTTTTGAACTTATAATTAAACATCATGTTCAGAATGTGATCATCACATGATGTGTACTGATGAATATGTGCAGCAGTCATCACCAACATGCAAAAAACATTGGATTACAGGTGTTCAAAGTAATCTTGTAAGCCAAATTGTGTATTAGATCTTCCGTTTCTCAGGCCATTTGTTGTAAAATTGATTGCGAGTGGGTGGGTGTTTTTTTATTTTATTTTTTAGCTCAACTTTGGCGAAGCCAAATTTGAGCTTATGCCATGGCCAGTCGTCCGTCTGGCCATCTGTCCGTCAACAATTCAATACAGCTTGGGCTTGAGTCCGTATATATGAACCGATCTTTATGAAACTTCTTGGGTACCTTTGTTATGACCATGGGACGAGAAAGAGTGTTTTTGGGTCCGATCCGAAATTCAAGTTGGCCGATGGCAGCCATTTTGTACAAAATTAGGTGCAATCAGATTTTTGCGCAGAACTTCTATATGAAAGAGCTGATTTGAATAATTTTTTGTATGAATGTTTAGTACCATGGGATACATCACATATAATTCGTTTTTTTTTCTCGTGCGTAAATTATGCAAATTAGACTAACTTTGATGTTTTTTGGTGTTACTTTCAGCACTGTAAGTGCAAATGCCAATACGGCTCGGGCTAGAGGCCGTATTTATGAACCGATCTTTACGAAACTTCTTGGGTACCTTTGGTATCACCGTGGGACGGGAACGAGTGTTTTTAGGTCCGGTCCGAAATTCAAGATGTCCGATGACAGCCATTTTGTACAAAATTAGGTGCAATCAGATTTTTGCACAGAACTTCCATATGAAAGCGCTGATTTGAATAATTTTTTGTGTGAATGTTTAGTACCATGGGATACATCACATATAATACGGGTTGTTTTCTTGTGCGGAAATTATGCAAATTAGATGAACTTTGATTTTTTCAGTGCTACTTACATATAGTAAGTACACATGTCAATATGGCTCAGGCTAGAGTCTGTATTTATGAACCGATCTTCACGAAACGTTTTGGGTACCTTTGTTATCACCTTGGGACGAGAACGAGTGTTTCTGGGTGCGGTCTAAAATTCAAGATGGCTGCCAGTGGCCATTTTGTACCGAAATTAGGTCTAATCAGTTTTTTGTACACAACTTCTATACGGCTCAGGCTAGAGTCCGTATTAATGAACCGATCTTTACGAAACTTCTTGGGTATCTTTGTTATCACTGTGGGATGAGAACGAGTATTTTGGGGTGTATTCAAGATGGCCATCAGCAGCCATTTTGTACCAAAATTAGTGCAATCAGTCTTTTGTACAGAACTTCTGTATGAAAGTTCTGATTTGAAGAAATTTTTGTATGAATGTTTCTTACAATTCCTTACAATTAGCAACAGAACTATTAACCCTTTACCTAACGTAACGGCCAAAACCGGCCAGCGCTATTCTCAAAAATCACCAATTAATTTTCATTATTTTTTTCATTTTTTGTCTCAAAAACATAGGTTATGACCCCTCGTTGGAACGAGCTTATCAAGCTCGTTCCAACGAGGGGTCATAACCTATGTTTTTGAGACAAAAAATGAAAAAAATTAGTTATTCAAGAATTATTTTTGCAAGTGTCGTCTGCTTTTCAGGTTAGGTAAAGGGTTAACTATTAATAGCCAATGACTTTGATAATGGGCTATCATAACATGTGCATGAATACATTCTGTATGTGTTCCAGAGATTGACTCAGCAGATCGCTTACAAAACAAAACACAAAACAAAATTCCTTACAATTAGCAACAGAACTATTAACTATTAACAGCCAATGACCCCCCCCCCCCCCCCCCCCCCCCCCCCACACACACACACACACACAATAGGAAATGCACAATTCAATATTGCACACTTGTAAATTCTAGCGTATCATCATAGGATGTGACATTGAGAGTGAATAATTTTACAACACATGCATCTTTGAAAATTTGCGGTTACTCATTGTTTGTTAAAGTGCACAACAATATTGTTCCATAAAATATGTTTATTTTAAAACTTTCTAACAACTCATCGGCAAAGCTGGCTTGTTGAGATCCTATTCTGGACGCCACCTCGAATCTGATACAAATCACAGGACATGCACATTATCTTGATAATCTGTATTTATCAAATTTATAAAAGTTCAAAAAATGCAATTAAAAATCCTTTGAGTCTCTCATTTATGTTTTTTAACCCTCAACACACTGATGTCAAAATACCAAAAATTTCAAGCCTGCAGATTTTTTGAACCAATTCAATCTTGTTTGACAATTGAGCTCTGACCAACAAGGTTGAGATGGATAAATTTGTAGTTGCATTTTGGAAACCATCTGTCAACTGATATTTTGACATTCTTATGCAGAGGGTTAACTCCTTGCACACTGCTGATGGATATTCCTGCCATGAAGACGGAATTTCTTGACACTAAAATAAGCATAATTTGGCCCTTTTAATCAAATTTTCCCCTGTAAATTTTATCAACTTTTTTAACTAATGCTTTCTGGGATTAGAGTCTAATGACTTTTTCTTCAAATCTAGCCATGGCTGCTTCACAGCAGCAATGACTAGATGTGATGCCAAATATATTAAAAAATAAAGTTAAAGTGAACGACATTTGAAAAGAAATAGGTTCTATCAAATTTCTAAAAGTTCTAAAATTGCAATTAAAAATTCTTTCAGCCTCTCACTTATGTTTCTTAAACACTTATCTCAGTTTTAATATCAAAACAAATACTATATGTGCTTTAGTTCATTTGTCAACATCATTCAATACTAGAGAACTGTAATTTGTTGGACAAATTATGGGCTTTCCCAGGCCTGGCGTTTTCAGACGCGCGATTTATTCGCGCACCTTAACATGTGCCGAGAATCAGTAAGGTCCACGAAATTTCGCTCTCCTGGGTGCACAAAGATAAGTATATGTATATGTCCGTGTATAAGTCGCCCCCATGTATAAAACACACCCCAAACTCACACTTCGAATTCCTCCCTTTTGCCTAAGCCCATGTATAAGAGACACCCCCATTTTTAAATATATGCAGTCAAAAAGAATTAGTTGCAAGTTACGTTTTGCCAATTTGGGGCAGTTTGGGATGCAACGGAAATAGGTAAGTTTTCATGAGTTACCACGTGTTGAATAAGATAAAAGAATAAAGGAAAATTATTATTAAAGATTGAAAAAATACTCGCATTTATTTGTTTTTCGTTGTTTGTTTATCACCCCAATGTCTTCATCCTGTCAAGAAAATCCAACACTCGTTTGTGACTGAAACTTCATAGTTTCAGAATCAGAGCATCATTTGCGTCGTAACCTGTGCAGTTGTTGTGATTAAGTTGTTTTTTCCGGAACATGAGAACGTTCCTGAAAAACCAATAAAAATACAACAAATGCGCAGGTTACAGCGCAAATTGTTTTCAAGTTGTTGTCCCACTTAAGCATTGTTGGTGCTATTGAAACTAACTTTACCTGTTGCACGTGTGCGTAATTTATAACCGCACATTACACATCAGTGAATTGGAGTTCATGGAATAAATAAATACTTCTCTCCAAGTATTGCTGGCATACATTTAATGTGTTATTATTTATTTTTTCATTGTTATTTTGATGATTTTGTATTTTTTATGGTTTCATCCATATTGGCCCCACAAATCTGTTGATATCCGGTACACGCACTGATGTAAATACATGGGCCGATTGAACAACAACGACTAAATAGAATACTTCTTTATTATTATTTATGGATAAAAGTAACAGAAAACACACACTATTTTATTGACAATTTATTTTCTGAAGAACTTAAACTGAAATAAAATGAAAAGAAAATAATTTTGGTGAATCTGCACTCAGTCAAAACCACATGATTGTACTGTCTGTTATACAATTGACAAACGGTAGGAACAACGTTTGTCCGAAGAAGTCAGTGCCCTGAAAATTCTCTGAAACAAGTCGTACCCATGTATAAGATGCACCCCTGATTTTGACATAACATTTCAGGTAAAAGAGTGTGACTTGTACACGGACATATATGTATGTTAAGTTATGTACTGTACTGCTGGCTCAGGTGCAATGAACTGATATTCAAAATTTATCTGATGGGATGAACTTGAAGGGGATGAAGTTGAACCATGATTGGTTTGTGACAGTTGTGAGTTGTCGGGACCGACGACTTCAACACAGTATTGAGTAACTTTCGAAGTAACATGTATTACAACTATCCAAATTACGCAATGCAACTTTGTGAGTATAGCATGTCTGGTCACAGTGTTGAACTGCATTCATATGATATATCATGGTTCAACTGCCTTCCATGTCAAAAAAAAATTAGGAGAGCATTGGCTCTCCTAGATCATTTCAGGAGAGCAATTTTTAGCTCCCCTAAATTTTTCAGAATGCCAGGCCTGCTTTCCCAAGTTTTAATGTGAAAAGGCAGTCTGTATTGTACAGAAAGAAAATTGAGCTATGCACTTTTGGTTTTGGGAGAAAATGAGTGCAGAAAACTGCAAAATTCACTGAAAATCACAATATTTTAAACTGTACTATTCTTCAAGTGGCCAAAGCCAAGTTATGTCAAGTTAAGCCATAGAGAAAAATTGAAAACACAAGCTTTGTTCAGCGAGCGTCAGGCAGACAGGCCTGTATAACAACTGTACCGAATGTACTCTTTCACACTGGTATGAGCCCTTGAAGTTGGTCAATTTTGAAGAAAAAATGCTATATTCATGTAATTTTAGGCCGCTGGGGGTAATTTTGAAATATTTGTGTGGTGATTTTGATGTGTCATATTATGCTCTAAATGTTTGGAAAACTGGAGCTAAATAACCGTAAACAGTTTTGAGACTTTTGAAAAATGGCAAAATTTTGATGGTTTTAGCAGAATATTTTGAAAACACAAGCATTTTCACGAATATGACGATACCTCATTTCACTTTCCAGAGACCTGTCATCAATCACAGCTTCAGTTTCTGATAAAAGACTTGGAGGAATCTTGAATCTTGGTATTTGAATGAACATATACAATTTGAGGGTACTCCAATTCAAGGCCAGAGAACAGGGCGAGGGTTAGAACTTTGAAAAAGACATATAACAGAAAAATTGTTCTTGGATGAATGCCCTATCTACTTATGGAAAACATTTTGAGAAAATATGGCTCCAGTGCTGAGAAATCACATGTAAAAGATGGCGAAATAACAACTATTCCACCAGTATCCTTATGGGAAGTCTTAAATCTGCCAAGGGTTAAACTTTTAATAACAACATATAAAACAAAATTTGTCATACATTGACTGCTGCATGCAGCCAAAGAAAACATTCAGTGCTCAATCATTCAGAAATGGAGTAAATTGTCCCTTAAACTTACGAAATTCTGAAAAAATGGGAGTTTTTTTGGACGGTATCTACATTTATGCAACCAGAATGGGCATAGGGTTAAACTTTACAAGCAAACTTACAACAGCAAATATCCTCAGGAGTCAATTGTGAATACAGACATGCAAAGTGTTTGAAATTAACCCTTTCCAAAATGATAGAAACAAGCAACCAAAGATGGCTAATTTGGGCATTTTCAAATGGTACTCTTATTCTCACCCTCATTGTGTTTGAGGGTTAAATCTGAGATTAAAAAGTAAACAGCAACTTTCTTCTGCAATCATTGTTGCATCTATCCATACCAAAATAATTGTTACAACAACCTTGAAATTAGAGAAATTTGTCCTTGAAATTGGTCAATTTTGAAGAAAAAAAGCTATATTCATATCATTTTTGGTCAATGGGGGTTAATTTTGAAATATTTTTGTGGTGATTTTGGTATATCATGTTATGCTCTAAATGTGTGGGAAATTTGAGCTAAGTAACTGTTAACAATTTTGAGACATTTGAAAAAAGGTGAAATTTTGACGGTTTTGGCAGAATATTTTGAAAATAAGCGTTTTCACAGACATGACGATACCTCATTTCACTAGATTTTATGGCATTACATAAGTATGCCAAATTTGGTTGAAATTGTTCTGCTTGTTTTTGAGCAGTGCAACAGTCAAAATTGACGGCGGAAAAAAAAAAGAAAAAAAATTGAGAAGAAAAATTTTGAAAAAGAAGAATAACAAGAGTCTTTCCCAAACTGGGTTTGGGAAAGCCCAATTAACTGGTGGAGTGTTAGAAGCAACTATCATGGCTCTATTGAAAAGTGCTAAAATCCACTCTAGTGGCTTTGCACTGTATGCATTTGCTTGCTGTCTTCTCTCCAGTAGACATTACGTGTACACTCCATACAAAAAAATTATCCAAAAGTTAAAAAATTTATAGTAATTTATATATTTTTTATACTTACCAATGACCCAGACTTAGCTGGTGCTAACTCCAACAAAACCAGGGCCAAACACAAATTTTGCCCCCCAATCCCCAAAATTTGCATCCAAAACAAAAAGAAATCATGTCCTAAAGGACCTCCATACTACGCCTCTACTGCGCATGCGCAGTGACACAGTCGTCCCGAAATTGGCGCCAATTATCATTCTTACTGGCAGTGCCTGGTCAGCGCTATGTACTCAGCGGGGAGGCAAGAGTTCCCAACTCAGGGAGGGCCATCCCCGTCTGGGTCATTGGTAAGTATAAAAAATATATAAATTACTATAAATTTTTTAACATTTTTATACTGTACCAATGACCCAGACTTAGCTGAATAGTAAACAGGCTGGAGGGCCTAGGACATAGAGGAAAATCCAATAAGCTCAATTATAAATAAAGAGGTAACCCCTTAAGGAGAAAAGGAGTATTAGGCTTTACATGTATCTTTCTTATTTAATATTAAATTAGAAAGATACACTACCCTTAATAATTGAGCACAATAACATTCATGTTCTCTATTAACATCCAGTATAACCCTTATACTAATTATTTTTAAAGCAAGCCAATAAATAAAGTAGTCCAGAGAATTGAGACTCTTTATAATCATTTAAAAGTGTCCGAGTATTGTATATTAAAGCCCGTTTGACACTTGACATATACAAATGCTTCACACCGAGCTACACTTTAAAAATAAGACATGAATGAAATTAAACATTAATATTACACTTTAAAACCATCCCGGAAGCGACTCAGAAATACTGTCTTGGAGGAGGCATTCCCTTGCTTTTCACTATAAAGCAGGTGACCTAAGGGAACACCCGCCCCCCCCCCCCCCCTTCCCCTTGCCCTGGGTCAAATAGCCCAGAGCGAAGAGGGCAGTCGGACGGAGTCACTGCCGGAACAGAAAGCCTGCATAACTATAGTTGCAACTGTTTAGTGGACGACATTCTGAGCAACAGATAACGGACCTAAACAATGCAGGTCTCCAGAAATGGACTCAATATTTCTGAGATAAAAATTAGTAAATGTGGATGGCTGAGACCAATAAGCAGCCTTCATTAAATCTGTAATAGCAACACTATTAGCATAAGCCCAGGAAGTAGAAAGAGCTCTTACTTCATGAGCAGAAATCTTAAGCACAGACTGCTGAGAAGAAGATAAATCTTCATAAGCAGTACGGATAGTTAACTGAATCCATCTAGCAATAGAATGGACTGAAATGTCCTTTCTATTAGGCATCAAAGACAGAAAGAAACGTTTCCGTCCCTTTCTGATGAACTGAGATCTCTGTTTATAGATACGTAGTGCTCTAACAGGACAGAGTAAAGGCCTACGCCCGTCTGAAGACGGAAGAGCCTTAATAACAATAGGTTCCGGATATTTATTAGGAGCCTGATTCTTAGCTAAAAAACCCACATTAGTAGTGAAGGTGATAGTGTTCCCAACACTACGATAATGAGAATCATCCACCGATAGTGCATGAAGCTCACTGACTCTTCTGGCAGAAGAGAAAGCTAAGAGAAAAGCTGTCTTATAAGATAAGAATTTGAAATCTACTGTCCCAAGAGGTTCAAATGGCTTTTCCTTCAATTTAAGGAGAACCCAAGCTAAATTCCACTTAGGAATTAATCTAAGAGTTCTAGGTCTATTTATCGAAAAGTTTCGAACCAATTTCGATAAAGAGACATTAGATCCAATTTGTAAACTATCATGATGTGCATAGGTATCAGATAACATAGATCTATAACCCTTTATAGTAACAGGCTGCAGGTTGATTTCGTCAAACAAGTATACTAGAAAGTTTGCAATGTCTGGTATAGAGGGATCAAATATATCTACAGAATGATCCCTACACCAACGACGGAAAACCTTCCACTTAGCCGCATAGTTTAGCGAAGAGGAGGTCCTCCTACAGTTAGAAATCGCGTCCACTGCTCGTCCTGTAAAGTGCTTGCCATGCAAGAAGGACCGCACAACGGAAAAACGTGAAGGTTGAGACCTTGCGGGTTGTGATGGAGTTGGCGCGATTTCCCCTGCGAAAGAAGATCCTCTCGTGGAGGAAGCTTCCGCGGTAGGTCCCACAACAGACACCTGAGTAGATTTATCCACGGTCTCTGTGGCGACAGAGGTGCTACCAACAGAATCTTGCATTGAGATTGTTTTATCTTTAGCAATACTTGTTGAATTAACGGCGCTGGAGGATACGCATATCCTATCATTCCGTCCCAAGGGATCGACAGAGCGTCTACTGCAAATGCTCTTGGATCCGGACACGGGGACACATACGTCTGCAACTGATTGTTGAGATGTGTCGCAAATAAGTCTATCATTGGCCGTTCCCATTGGTAGCAAATCTGATTGAATACTTGTTTGTTGAGAGTCCACTCCGACGGCAACAAGCGACCCTTTCGTGAAAGGGAGTCTGCTAGCACATTCAGACGACCCGGTATGTGACGGACCGAAAGAAGAACGTGATGTTCCAACGCAAACAGAAGGATTCTTTCCGTTAGATTGAACAACGGAACTGAATGAGTGCCTCCCTGATTCCGTATATACGCCACTACTGTCGTATTGTCGGATAGGATTTGGACCTGAGCATCGTGAATAATGTCCATCCAGTGACGTAACGCAAGCCAAATTGACATCATTTCCTTGATGTTTATGTGCTTGCACAGGAATTGCGGATCCCAAAGACCCTGGCATCTCGAATCCGTTGGGATTAATGATGCACCCCAACCTGTTTGACTGGCATCCGTCATAATGGTAAAACTCGGATCCGGCAACTGCAGTGGAACTCCTTGAGTTAACCACTGAATGTTTGCCCAAGTCTGAATCTCTTGTTTCACTTGATCTGACAAGAGAACGTCTACATCGAGCGAATGAATTTTCACACTCCAATTCTGAGTCAGGAAAATTTGAAGAGGACGTGTGCGTAGCCGCCCCATCGGAATGAGATCCGCGGCGGCTCCGCACAGACCTATCAGTCTCATAAATTCTCTCGCCGTGACTTTGTCTGCATGCAGACAATAGCGAGCGTAACAACTGACTAATTTCGCTCTGGTTAACGGCAGACGAACGAGATTGTTTTGCGTCTCGAAGCTCATTCCCAGATGAGTGAATGACTTGGACGGCACCAGATCCGACTTCTCCTCGTTTACTATGAAACCGAGACGTCGGAGCAATAGAAGAAGATTCTGAACAGCGTTAACTCGTTGCCGTACCTCTGAAGAATGTCGTCCAGGTAGGCCGACGTTACCGCAGACGAATGTAGATCATTACCGAGTTCATTACCCGAGTGAAAGCCCAGGGTGCTAGATTCAATCCGAAGCACATGGCCCGGAACTGATACACCACTCCTAGGACTGCGAAGCGTAGATACTTTCGGAATGTCGGATGTACCATGACGTGAAAGTACGCATCTTTGAGATCTATGCTCGTTGCATAATCGTTCACCCGAATACTCGCTCTGACCGATCGAATCGTCTCCATATAAAACTTCGCAGCGACGATCAGCTTGTTTATCCAGCTCAAATCTATGACTGGACGGAACAAGCCGTCTGGTTTCGGAACCAGAAACAGATGGCTGTAGAATCCCAGTGATTCCTGGTTTTCTACGACCTCTACCGCGTTCTTCATTAAAAGAGACTGCACCTCTGATAACAGAGCGTCTCTTTTCTGTGGATTTGACGGAAGATGAGTCCACTTTGGACTTCGAGTTAATGGAGGCTTTCGTTTGAAGGATATCTTTAGACCTTCCGAAGTCACTCCTCTCACCCACGGGTCGTCCGTAATCGACGCCCAATCTTGTGAAAAACTCGACAACCTTCCGCCAACCGGAACGCGATAGAGGTTTAAGCCATCACCTCCTGGACCTGCGAGGCCTGCGGTAGGAGAAACCACGTCTTCCACGACCCGCACCTCGCCTCGTCGACCTCGGGGCGTCCGACCGATTGTCCCGGCCTGAAGGACGTCCCGAACGAGAGTCGCTATCCTGACGGTCTCTCGAATAAGACCAAGAGGACGCACCGGAACCTCTATAGGAACCTCTCTTGGGCGCATTAGACCCAGAAGTGCCCGCCTTATTCGTGTCTGCTGTATCCGACCTTTTAGGAGTGGATCTGAACAACAGAGAATCATTAGCTTTCTTTTTAATATTATCATAAATAGCGGAAAGCTTGCCGTCAAAGAGAAGTTCTCCTGAGACCGAAGCGACTCTAAGAGAGTTCTTCACCTTAGAATCCACTAGTGTGGATGTAGCCAGGGCTGCGTCACGTCTAACCAACTCCAGATTAGCCACTGAAAGGGCGGAGTTACACGTGGAATAAGCTACTGCCCTTGAAAGAAGTCTTAAAGAGGATTGTATATCCTGAAACTCTTCCCCTTGAAGGCGCAGTGATAACGCCTTAGTAAGGTGATCTGCGTAAGATAAGGCATCTAAATTGGCTCTGTTAGACGCAATAGCTGTTTCCAACACCGCGGTTGGAATAGAAGCTGACGACGGTAATGATAGCTCTAAGTCTTCCGCCTCGTCGTCCATACGCAGAGGAACTCTCGGTATACCCTGTCCTGCCGTGTCGAATTTATTCCTTGCATTAATGAAAGGCAGGTTGAGAGTATTTGCGGACAAGAAACCTGCTTTCCCCGTCCTGGAAGCAAGTTTAAATATAGCGTCGTTCAATAATTCAAATGTTCTTGCAACATTATTGGACTGCGACGGAAACTCGGGAGCGATGTCCCTGAACCGCTCAAAAAATTCAGAGTCCAATGACGCTATAATTCTCTTGTCCGGAAGCGCAGCAGTCTGGCCCGACGGAACAACTTGAGGGAGAAAGTGCCGGATGAAGTCCACGGCAGCTTTATGTTGTTCCGAAAGGGATAGCTCCAATTCATCCGTATCCCTTTCACCATCCGGTCGGACCTCCCGATGTTCCCGGTCGTCCGCCCCCGATGCTTCGGCGGAGCGTACCGACCCAGCGCCGTCGGATAATTCTCGATCCGACACCGTTTCTGTCGGCTGCTGGAATGCTGCGATAAGCTGTGCTATCTGCACTAGAATGTCCGACGTCGAGACCTGCGGAGGCGCGGTCTTTCGCTGCTTCGCCGAGGGCAGCTCCGCATCAGATGGCTCCCGCATACTTTTCCTATGCGAACGTCCGGAGTCCAGCGGTCTCGAATCCCTGGCTGCCGGATGGTGTGACCTGGTCGCCGAAGAATCCTTCACCGGCGAAGCTGGCAAAATATCGGAGGTCACGCAGCCAAGGTGCGGTCGTGTGCGCCGACGAGAAGAGGAAGCCTTAACAGTCTCTGCGGACTGCTTATACAACGGAGCGTCCCGAGCGACGGACGTATGCTCCGCTAAAGACACATTTTGTACCACAACATCTGGTCCCAGATGTTGTTGTACGAGAGAGGGGCCTCTCTCGCTCGCGGCCCGGCTGGACCTGGACGAGCTAGGAACCGGACTAAAAGGCTTCCTCCGTTCTCGTTTACTATCCGCCGTCACTGGGTGTGCATCTATTATGTTTATAGTGCTCGCATCACCCAAAATTTCCTCTTGGACCGCATCGGACGAACCCGGCTGCCGAAACCATTCGGTGAATGGACGCTACACCGGGCGAGCTAGCGGACGACATTTGTCTAATCTCCATGAGCACTTTTGCCGCTAGCTCTGAATTTATTTGTGACGACGGACGCACACTTGAAGAAGATAACATGGAAACATCACCCTGTTCTGGTTCCTCTGAAATAGAAACTGAGAGAGTAGAGTGACCTTGTGGAGAAAGAGCCGGCATCGCTCTTTCTCCAGAAACAACATATCGTGACACACGTTTCCAATGTTTCTCATCCCAATGTTCACATATAGGACAGGGATTAATGCGAGAACACTGACTACAATTAATACAATGATCATGAAAGTCAGAGGAAGATTTCTTCCTATTACAATTTGAACAATGTCCCTTCATTGTGAAAGAACAACAATAAGTCCTAGTTACTCGCAAAAACCCCTGACACAAAGATACATAATAACATGATCCATTAATAAATGAAAAAACAATTGCAAAACAAAATAATTTTGAAAAAATATTTTTTCAGAGAAGCCCAAGTTGCTGAAAAGTAACGTTGAGCCCCGATGGATCCGATGGCAAAGTGTGGTCAAAAATTTTAAATTTATATAAAATAATTAATGAGACACTTTCGGATAATATAAATGTATCTTATAATGAGATAAACTACTACAAAGGCAAACAGCCCCCCTCAAAAAAGGCTGTTGCCAATGAAAACAAACAGTGTAAACACACTAGAAAACATGACTCCAGGCACTGAAAAAACTGGCCCGGAATCAGTCATCAATTACACTCTATCTGATGCAAAACAGAGACTCCCAGGGGAGAATCTGCAGAACATAAGATGGAAGATGCAGAACACAAACGTTATACACCCATGGGTGAAAACGTAACTATGGGGAAAATAACAGAAAACATTCTGTAACCAAGCAACTCTCCCAGGAAATTTTAGAAATGAAACTTCTCAAAAATATGCCAAAAGCATGGGAGAATTGCAAGGGGGGACTTTAGAAGGCTAGGGGAGAGGAAACACTGAATAAGCAGTGCAACAATTAGCAAGAATGACAACAAGAGGCCCATGCCTCGAAAATAGGCAACTTAACATAATTTCAACAAAAAATTTTAAGTACAGCCGGATTATTTTTTGCCACTTCTTTTTTCCTCTCCTCCTTCTATCCTCCTTAGAATCACATTTTCTCCAAAAATTACGTGTCTGGCATCCTTTAAACTGAGATTTACAAGCACAAAGATCAGTGAGATGTTGACTGATGAAGGGCCAAACAGAGAATGAAAATTGGCGCCAATTTCGGGACGACTGCGTCACTGCGCATGCGCAGTAGAGGCGTACTATGGAGGTCCTTTAGGACATGATTTCTTTTTGTTTTGGATGCAAATTTTGGGGATTGGGGGGCAAAATTTGTGTTTGGCCCTGGTTTTGTTGGAGTTAGCACCAGCTAAGTCTGGGTCATTGGTACAGTATAAAAATATCTTTATACAGAAATGTTTTGTTACCATTTATTGGGGAGTGCCAACAGACACTTTTCAATAAATTGTAGTAAATCAATTATTTATGAACCAAATTTAGCTAAAGCAAGGATCCCCTTGGCGGTACAGTAGAACCTGCCATGGGCGACCACCCTTGGGACTTACCAAAAGTGGTCGTTAATGACAGGTGGTCGTTGACGAGAAGTTTGCTGATAGGGGTCCATTTAACCTATTTTCGTTTGTATCATTTTGTTTTGATCACAGATGTACTTGTACCACGTGTAAATGTACTATTAAAACATATATGTCAACAAAGTTTGTTGTTGTTTTCTAAAACGTTGAGGTGGGTATTTAGTTCTTCATTGAATCATTTATATTAAAACTATTAAAACATATATGTCAATAAAATTTGTTGTTGTTTTCTAAAACGTTGAGGTGGGTATTTAGTTCTTCATTGAATCATTTATATTAAACTATTAAAACATATATGTCAACAAAATTTGTTGTTGTTTTCTAAAACGTTGAGGTGGGTATTTAGTTCTTTATTGAATTGTTTATATTAAATGATAATTATTTCATGTCATACCACATTATGGGAAGCATAATCGAACCCCAGAATCCAAGGTAAGTCCGTAATGAGAAAGTAAACATCAGAGAAAAGTAGGCTGTGCGTGAATTGCACATGCTAACAGGCGATCACGAGGTCGGGAGATTCTGTTTCAATCTCTCGCTTAGTGGAGAGAAGGCAACGGAATATACCGACACGGTGAAAGCTGATGGCTTTGGTACAAAGGCACAGCTTGAAAAAGGGCCTCTGGCATCACAATTGACAGAATGTATGCGCGTGTGTGTGTGGGGGGGGGGGGGGGGGGGGGTCGTTTTTTTCAACATCTTTTGGGTTTGTGTTAAAATACAGAAACAACAATTTTTTTCATTTTAATTTATTTATCGCAGTACGAGAATACATGTATAAAAATGAAAGCTGATCTTCTACATAAAATGCAACATATTTATAAAAGCACATAACCACACATTAGAAGAATGGACAACGACCATTTTGGGAAGACGTTCGGTGGGAGTTGGCATGAAGAATTTTGATAAGGAAATTAGTACATGGGAATTAGTACATGGTCTCTGAAAAGGGATGCGTGGTTTGGTATCCGAGATGTTTCGTACCCTGGTTGTTTCGTTCTGGTATGAAATGACCAAGACTTTGGGAAAAAAAGATTGTTTCTGATCTGAAAAATCTAGTTTATCACGCCTCATAGAGGAGTCATAAAATATATTTTTGAGACAAAAAACATTCCGAATTTACAGATTTATACGTGGTGGGGGTGGGGGGGGGGGGGGGGAGGGGACAACAAGAAACAACATGTCTGAGATGTTTCTGATCTGAAAAATCTAGTTTATCATGCCTCATAGAGGAGTCATAAAATATATTTTTGAGACAAAAAACATTCCGAATTTGCAGATTTATATGTGGTGGGGGGGGGGGGGGGGACAACAAGAAACAACATGTCTGAGATGTTTCTGATCTGAAAAGTTAAAAAATTTTATAGTAATTTATATATTTTTTATACTTACCAATGACCCAGACATAGCTGGTTGCTAACTCTTAAAATATAGGGCCAAACACAAATTTTGCCCCCCAATCCCCAAAATTTGCATCTAAAACTAAAGAAAACATGTCCAGAGAGGCCCTCCACACCTCGCCCCCACTGCGCATGCGCAGTGTCAAGGACGTTCCGAAATTGGCGCCATTTATCATTCTAATAACCAGTGCCTGGTAAGCGCTATGTACTCAGCGGGGAGGCAAGAGTTCCCAACTCCTGGGAGGGCCATCCCCGTCTGGGTCATTGGTAAGTATAAAAAATATATAAATTACTATAAATTTTTTAACATTTTTATACTGTACCAATGACCCAGACATAGCTGAATAGTAAAAAGGCTGGAGGGCCAAGGACATAGAGCAAAATGGAATACGCTCAATAAAATAAAATAGAGTCATCCCCTGTAGGGAAAAGAAGTAATAGGCCTTACATGTATCTTTCTTATTTATGATAAATTAGAAAGATACAACACCTTCCAAAAATTGAGCTTCATACATCCATGTACTCTATTAATATCCAATAATCCTTATACTAATAATTTTTAAAGTAAGCCAATAATAAAGTAAGTCTAGAGAATAGAGACTCTTATACTCCTAAAAGTGTGTGAGAATTGCATAATCATGTCCGTTTGACATATGCAATATTCAAAAGCTATACTTTAAAAACTAAGACTTGAATGAATTTTATAAACTTAAACTTCTCACTAAACAACCATCCTAAAAACAGCTCAGAATTACTAACTCCGGAGGAGGTATCCCCTTGTTTTCATAGTAAAAACAGGTGACCCAAGGGAACACCCCTCCCCCCCCCCTTTTCTTGCCCTGGGTCAAATAGCCCAGAGCGAAGAGGGCAGCCGAACGGAGACACTGCCGAAACAGACAGCCTACCTAGCTATAGTAGCAACTGTTAAGTGAATGACATTCTGAGCAGTAGATAATAGACCTAACAATAGGAGGCCTCCAGAAATGGACTCGATATTTCTGAGATAAAATTCATGAATGGATGGCTGAGCGCAATGAGCAGCCTTCAAAAATCTATAATAGAAACACTATTAATGTAAGCCCAAGAAGTAGAAGAACTCTTACTTTCATGAGCCGAAATCTTAAGCACAACTGCTAAGCCAATGATATACCATAAGCAGTACGCTAGTTAATAGAATCCATTAACAATAAAATGGAGCGTAACGTCCTTCTACTAGACATCAAAGACAGAAGAAGCTTACGCCCTTGTAATAAACAGATATCTGTTTAAAAATACATAAACTGTACCCGGAAAGAGTAAAGGCCTATGCCCATACGAAGACGGAAGGACCTTAAAATAATAGGTTCCGGATAATAGGAGCCTAACTCTTATGCAACAATCCAACCTAAATAGTAACGGAAGTATTGATTCCGAAACTATGAAAGTGAAAATCATCCATCGATAGTGCATGAAACTCACTGACTCTACAGTAAAAGAGAAACCAACAGAATTACTGTCTAAAAGGTCAGAATTTGAAAACTACTGTTTCCAGAGGCTCAAATGATTACTTAGCTAAATAAGAACCTGAAGTTAAAATCCGTATAGGAATTTAATCTAAAGATTCTAAGTCTATTTATCAAAAAGTTACTAACTGACTTAGATAAAGAGACAAAAGACTCAATTGTAAACTATCGTAGAGTGCATAGGTATGAGGTAACAAAAACCTATAACCTAAATAACAACAGGCTGCAGTAGATCTTGTGAAACAAGTATACTAAAAAATAGCAATGAGTAGTATGGAGGGATCAACCATATGAACATAATGATCCCTACACCACGACGGAAGAGCCTCCACTTTAGTCGCATAGAATAGCGAAGAAGAGGATCTCCTATAGTAAGAAATCGCGTCCAAAGCTCGTCCAGTACAGTGCTTACAATGCAATATGGACCACACAACGGAAAACATGAAGGTTGCGACCTTGCTGGTTGTGATAAAAATGACACGATTTACCCAGTGAAAAAAGATCCTCACATAGAGGAAGATTTCACGTTAAGATCCACAGTAGACAAGAGAGTAAATTACTCATGATCTCTGTGAAGATAGAGATGCTATCAACAGAAATATATTGTGGTTGTTTATCTTAGCAATACCTGCTAAAAACAACAGCGCCGGAGGATACGCGTATCCTATCATTCTGTCCTATAGATCAATAGAGCGGTTAACAGTATTAGCTCAGAGATCTGGACAAGCCAACACATACGTCTGCAATTGATTAGCCAACTGTGTCATAAATAAAAACATCATTGGGCGCTCCATAGATAGCAAATCTGATTGAATACTTGTTTGTTGAGAGTCCATTCTGACAGCAACAAGCGACCCGTAAGAGAACGGGAGTGCGATAAAACAATCAGACGACCCAGAATATGACGGACCAAAACTGAACTTGGTGTACTATAACCAACAGACGGATTTCTTTCCATTAAATTGAATAACGGAAACGAAAGAGTGCCTCCCTGGTTCCGGAGATACGCCACTACTGTCGAATTAAAGGACAGGAATTTGGGCATGCGTTTCTGAATAATGTTCATGCAATGACATAAAGCAAGCCTAAAAAACATTATTCCGCGGAAGTTAACTGATAGCTAAAAGACTGCGGAACCCAAAGACCCTGGCACTTCGAATCCGTAGGGATCAGTATATATCCCAATCTGTTTGACTGGCAACCGTCATAACAGCCACACTCGGGTCCGGCAACTGCGGCGGCACTCTCTGAGTCAACCACCGAATGTTTGCCCCAGTCTGAATCTCTTGTAACACTAGATAGACAAGAGAATGTATAAATCAAGCAATTCATGGATTGCCGGAAAGTTGCCGTCGAAGAGAAGCTCCTCCGAGAACGAAGCGACTCTGAGAGAGTTCTTAACCTACTATCCACGCGTGGATGTAGCTAGGGCTGCCTCACGTCTAACCAACTCCAATCAGCCACTGAAGGGCGGAGTTATACGTGAACAAACTACTGCCCTCAAAAGAAATTACATTGAGAATAATATCCCGTAAATCTTTTCTTGAAGACGTAATGATAACGCCTCAGTAAGGCGGATTACGTATAATTAAAGCGTCTAAGTTAAGTCTAATATACATAATGTCGTTCCCAACATTGAAATTGGAAAAGACATAAACGGTGAAAAAGAATATATGCAGTCTTTAATCACACCGTCTAGACGCATATGAACTCTCGGTATGCCCTGCTCTGCCAAAATAAACTATATGTAAAAAAGATAAAATGGCAGAAATGAGCCACGCGGACAAGAAACTAAACTATCATGCTTAGTAGCCGTCTTGTATATATATAAATATATAGCGTCGAAAAATAAAACACATGTTGTAATGACAATATTGGACTGCGTCGGTAAGTCAGGGACAAAGTCCCTGTACCGATCGAAAAATCCGAGTCCAATGACGCTATAAGTCTCTTATCCAAGATCGCAGCAATGAAGTCCGAAAAATAATCACTGGAAGAAATGCCAGAAGATATGAAAGGCATCTTCCGATACTACTAAAGGGAAAAACTCGAAAATCTTTCGAATCCCTTTCGCCATCCTGTCGGACCCTATAAAGCGTTCGTTCGGTCGTCCGTAGCTTGATGCAACCCGCGGACCGCACCGACCCAGCGCCGTCGGATAATTCCTGATTCGACCGAGAAACCGTCAATTGCTGGGATGCTGCGAAACAACTGTGCTAACTCGGATAGCACGTCCGTCACTGAGGCCTGAGGAGCAGCGGTCTTACGATGCGATTGCCGCAGGAAGCTCCGAGATCGTTACCCCGTGCATACTTCCAATATGCGAGCGAACGGAGTGTATAGGCCTCGTGTCCCTTGGCTACCGGATGGCGCGACCTATTCGCTGTGGAATCACTGAATGCCGAAACTGATCGGATACTCGAGGTCACGTAGCCAATGTGCGGTCGTGGTGCCCTGCTGTGAGGATGAGGAAGCATTAAAGACAGTCTCTCGGACTGTCAATATAACGGAGCGTCCCGAGCAACGGACATATGCTCCGAATGTAAAATATCTGAACCACAACATGCGGTCCCCCTATGTTGTTTGGCTTCCTCCGATCTGTCCTCAATCTGCCGTCACTGGGAGAGTACTAAAGTAATTAAAGTGCTCGCACTCACCCAAATCTCCTTCCTAGACCGCAACGGGAACGAACCCGGCAGCCGAAACCATTCGTATGGAATGTACCGCTACTACCGGGTGAGCTAGCGAATGTCACCTCCGTAAGCGATAGACATATTCCATGAGCACTTATTGCCGCTAACTCTTCATTAACTATGACGACAGAGGCACACTTTTGAAAGACATCTCCATAACTCTTCGAACAAGAAACCAGAAATGCTTGGATAGCAAGCATAAAATAATAATATATATAGCGTCGTTCAATAATTCGAAAGTTTGTGTGACATTATTGGACTATGTCGGAACAGAGGGACGATGTCCCTGAACCGAACCAAAAATTTCTAAGTCCACCCGACGCTATCAGTTTCTTATCCGGCATCGCAGCATATGTTGTTCCGAAAGGGAAAGCTTGAAATCCACCGAATCCCTTTCGGTATCCCGTCGGACCGGATGAAACTTTCGGACGTCCGTACCCGCTTCCGCGGAGCGTCCCGACCCAGCATCGTCGGATAAAATATATGCGACAGATTCAGTTGATGCTGGGATGCTGCGATAAACTGTGCTATTAAGGAAAGCACGTTCGTTCCGAGGCCTGTGCAAGTAGCGGACTTACGATGCATTGCCGCTGGAAGCTCCGTGTACGTTGACTCCCGCATACTTCCTATGCGAACGTCCGGAGTCTGCAGACCTCGAGTCCCCGGCTACCGACCCAGCGCTGTCGGATAATTCTCGATCCGACACCGTTTCTGTCGGCTGCTGGGATGCTGCGATAAGCTGTGCTATGTGCACAAGAATGTCCGGCGTCGAGACCTGCGGAGGCGCGAGTCTATCGCTGCTTCGCCGAGGGCAGCTCCGCATCAGATGGCTCCCGCATACTTTTCCTATGCGAACGTCCGGAGTCCATCGGTCTCGAATCCCTGGCTGCCGGATGGTGGTGACCTGGTCGCCGAAGAATCCTTGATCGGCGAAGCTGGTAATATATCGGCGGTCACGCAGCCAAGGTGCGGTCGCCGTGTGCGCTGACGAGAAGAGGAAGCCTTAGCAGTCTCAGCGGACTGCCTATACAACGGAGCGTCCCGAGCGACGGACGTATGCTCCGCTAACGACACATTTGTTACCACACAACTGGGGCCAGATGTTGTTGAACGAGAGAGGGGCCTCTCTCGCTTGCCGTCCGGATGGACCGGAACGAGCTATGAACCGGACTAAAAGGGCTTCCTCCGTTCTCCCTCCGATCCGCCGTCACTGGGGTGTGCATTAAGTTAATTTTATAGTGCTCGCATCACCCCAAAATTCCTTCTAGACCGCAACGGACGAACCCGGCTGCCGAACCATTCGGTGAATGGGACGCTACACCGGGCGAGCTGCGGACGTCAAAGGCCGTCGAACCTACTAGGGTCCTCTTAGGCAATTGGCGTATTTACAATGAGCACTTTTCCGCTAGCCCTTCATTAATTGTGACGACGGAGGCACACTGTTGGAAGACATCACAGATACATCACCCTAATCTTGATCGTCTGAAATAGAAATTGATAAAGTAGAGTGACCCTGCGGGGAAAGGACCGGAGTGTCCAAATCCCCAACAACATACCGTGACATACGCTTCCCATATTGTCATCGAAATCATACGATACAGAACCGGAGTTAATGCGGAGTACACTGACCACATATAGAATGATAATAAGGTCAGAGGAAGACTTCCTCTTAAAACAATAGATCAATATCCTTTTCAATGTGAAAAGAAAACAAGTCCTGGTACTCGCACTAACCCCTGGCAATCAAAATACATAATAATAATATGATCCATTAATATAGAAAAAATAATTGAAATCAAAATATTTTGAAAAAATATTTTTTCAGAACAGCCCCAAGTTTCTGAAAAGTAACGTTGAGCCCCAATGGATCCCAAGCCTAAGTGTGGACAAAAATTTTAAAATATTTTAAACAATTTATTCAACACTTACGAACAATAATAATGTATCTAGTTATGATTGAAATAACATAAAGGATATTATTATT
>CM062296.1:797327226-797388388 GCA_031216915.1 Pictodentalium vernedei
TGCACAATGGCTACCTACAGTATGATAGTGAGAATCATCAACAGATAGTGCATGAAGCTCACTAACTCTTCTGGCAGAAGAGAAGGCTAAGAGAAAAGCTGTCTTATAAGATAAGAATTTGAAGTCCACTGTGTCAAGAGGCTCAAATGGCGCTTCTTTTAGCTTCAGAAGAACCCAAGCTAAATTCCACTTAGGAATTAACCTAAGGGTTCTAGGTCTATTTATCGAAAAGTTTTTCACTAACTTAGATAAAGAGACATTAGATCCAATCTGTAAGCTATCATGATGAGCATAGGTATCCGATAGCATAGACCTATAACCCTTAATGGTTACAGGCTGCAGTTTGATCTTGTCAAACAAGTATACCAGAAAATTAGCAATGTCTGGAATGGAGGGATCATAAATATCAATAGAATGATCCCTACACCACCGATAGAAAACCTTCCACTGCAGCATAATTGAGGTGAAGAGTAGCTCCTCCTACAGTTAGAAATTGTGTCCACTGCTCGTCCTGTAAAATGCTTGTCGTGCAAGAAGGAACGCACAATGGAAATACGTGAAGGTTGAGACCTTGCGGGTTGTGATGCTGTGTGTGCGATTTCCTCTGCGAAAGAAGGTCCTCCTGTGGAGAAAGCTTCTGCGGATGTCCCACAACAGACACCTGAGTAGATTTATCCATGGTCTCTGGGGTGACAGAGATGTTACCAACAGAATCTTGCATTGAGATTGCTTGATTTTCAGCAATATCTGCTGAATCAACGGAGCTGGAGGATACGCGTATCCTATCATTCCGTCCCAAGAGATCGAGAGGGCGTCTACTGCAAATGCTTGAGGATCTGGGCATGGCGACACATATGTCTGCAACTGATTGTTGAGATGTGTTGCAAATAAGTCTATCATTGGACGATCCCACAGGTAGCAAATCTGATTGAATACTCGTTTGTTGAGAGTCCATTCTGATGGCAACATACAGCCTTTCTGAGAAAGGGAGTCTGCTAGAACGTTCAGACGACCTGGAATATGATGGACCGATAGAAGAACTTGATGCTCTAGGACAAACAGAAGGATTCTTTCCGTTAGATTGAACAACGGAATGGAATGAGTGCCGAATATATGCTACTACTGTCGAATTGTCAGACAGAAATTGAACATGCGAATTCTGAATGATGTTCATCCACTGATGTAGCGCAAGCCAATTGACATCATCTTTTGATGTTTATGTGCTTGTTTCGGAACTGCGGATCACAAAGACCCTGGCACCTCAAATCTGATGGGCTCAAAGTTGCGCCCCAACCTGTTTGACTCGCATCCGTCAATATCATAAAAATCGGATCCGGCAGTTGCAGTGGTACTCACTGAGTTAACCACTGAATATCTGCCCAAGTCTGAATCTCATGTTTCACAAGATTGACAAGACGATGTTCGTTTTGAGCAAATGAGTCTTCACACAAACCTGACAGTCTCATGAATTCTCTCACTGTTACTACATCTGAGTGAAGACAAAAGCGAGCGTAACAACTGACGAATATCGGCTCTGGTTAACGGCAGACGAACGAGATTGTTGTGCGTCTCTAAGCTCATTCCCATGTGGGTGAATGACTTGGATGGCACTAGATCCGACTTCTTTTCGGTTTACTATGAAACCGAGACGTTGGAGCAATTGAAGCAGACTCTGAACATCGTTCTGAAGCATAAATTTGCTGCTGTAACCCTGAAGAATGTCGTACAAGTAGGCCGACGATACCACAGACAGACGAAAATGAGCTTGGAAATGAGTCATTACCAAGATCATTATTCAAGTGAAGGCCCAGGGCACTAGATTCAGACCAGAGCATCATTGCTCGGAACTGAAAACAACTCCTGGGACAGGGAAGCGAAGGTACTTTCCAGGGAAGCGAAGGTACTTTCTAAACGCCGGATGTACCATGACGTAAAAGTACACATCCTTCAGATCTATGCTCGCAGCATAATCGTTCACTCGAATGCTCGCTCTGACCGATTGGATGGTCTCCATATGAATTTTGGAGTCACGATCAGCTTGTTTATCCAGCTCAGATCTATAACTGGACGAAACGAGCCGTCTGGCCTTGGAAACAGGAAAGGTGACTGCAGAAAACTGGAGATTCCTGGTTTTCTACGACGTCTATAGCATTCTTGTCCAGAAGAGATTGAACTTATGATAAAAGCGAATCTCTCTTCTGAACGTTAAATGGAAGCTGAGACCAGAGTGGACTTCGAGTTAACAGAGGTTTTTCCTTGAAGGACAGTTTAGAGGAAATAACACCTTGCACCCATGGGTCGTCTGTAATTGACAACCAATTGGTTAAGAATCTCGACAGCCTTCCGCCCACTGGAATGCAATAGAGGTTTAGACCATCTCCTCCTGGCCCTGCAAGGGTTGCGGGAGGAGAAACCACGTCCTCCACGACCCGCACCTCGCCCAGTCGACCTAGGGGCGTCTGACCGGTTATCTCAGCCAGCTTTACGACTCCGATGTGAGTCGCTACTCTGACGGTCTCCGGTATAAGACGTAGAGGCTTTCTTAGATCCTCTATAGGAACTTCCTTTGGACGTATTCGCCCCCGAAGTGCCTGCCTTACTCATCCCTGCTGAGTCTGACTTTTTCAAAGCGGAATTAAAAGCAGAGAATCCAAAGCCTTCTTACTAATCTGATTATAGATTGTAGAAAGCTTAACGTCGAAGAGAAGATCTCCTGAGACCGGAGTGACAGGAAGAGAGTTTTTCACCTTACTATCCACTCTTGTGGATGCAGCCAGGGCAGCATCACGTCTGACTAACTCCATATTGCCACTGAAAGGGCGGAGTTATACGTAGAAAATGCTATGGCCTACGAAAGAACTCCTCTCAAGGACGTCTTGAACATCCTGGAATTCTTTCCTTTGAGACGTAATGATAATGCTCTGGTAAGGTGATCTGCGTTAGATAATGCGTCTAAACTGATTTTTCTGTTAGACAAGATAGTCGTCACCAGAGTACTGGATAAATCGACATAGACGCCTACAATGACAATTCCAAGTCATCTGCCTGGTCGTCTAAACGCAGAGGAACTCTCGGCCAGCCCTGTCCTGCCATTTCAAATCTATATCTATGATTGATGAAAGGCAGCTGTAGAGCATGGGATGATAAGAAACCTGATTTGCCAGTCTTAAAGGCTAGCTTGAATACAGCGTCATTAAGAAGTACAAATGTCCGTGACATTTCTGGACTGGGTCGGAAAGTCAGGCTCAATGTCCCTATTCCGGCTGAATAAATCTGAGTCCAGTGACGCTTTCAGTTTCTTATCAGAAAACGCAGCATTTTGGTCCGGAGAAACAACTTCTAAAAGGTGTAGCCAGATGAAATCTACGGCCACCTTAAGTTGTTCGGAAAGGGAAAATTTCAGCTGCGCTGATTCCCTTTTACCATCCGCCTGGACCACATAAGAATCTTGGTCGTCCCTTTCTGACTCTGCAGGATAGCAGACCGACCCAGCTTCCTCAGACAGTTTCTTTACTGAAAAAGTTTCTGATGGCTGCTGGGATGCTGCGATGAATTGAGCTATCTGTGATAGCCAGTCCGTCATGGAGGCCTGTGGAGCCGCAGTCTTACGTAATTTAGCTGCTGGAAGCTCCTGGGACGTTAATTCCTGCATACTTCTCATATGCGAACGCCCCGACTGGAAAGGCCTCGTGTCCTTGGCTAGCGGATGGCATGACCTGGTCGACGTGGACTCCCTGGTCGGTGAAGCAGGCTGGATATCTGCGGTCACATAGCCAAGGTGCAGTCGTGTGTGCTGATGTGAGGATGAGGAAGCAAATAGACAACCCGCGCCGGACTGTCTATGCGATGGAGCAGCTCGAGCAGGAGGAGTGGACGTATGCTCCGATCAACGAACATTATATACAACAACATCTGGGCCCAGATGTTGTGGTAAAAGAGAGAGGGGGCCTCTCTTGCTCATGGTCTGGGTAGACCTGGACGAGCTAGCTACCGAACTGACTGGCTTCCTCCGTTCCATCCTCCGATCTGTCGTCGCCAGGTGTGCGTGATCCGAGATTATAGTGCTTGCAACACCCCTTCTCCTCTCCTGGACCACAACGGACGAACCCGGTGTCACAACCATTTCGTGAATGATTGCTTCACCAGGGGAGCTAGCGGGTGACAAGTGACCGTCGATCCTACGTGGGACCTCTTAAGCACTTGCCACATTCCTTTGAGCACTTTGCCGCTAGCTCATTATTGTGACGACGGAAGCACACTTTTGAAGACATCACGGAAACATCACCCTGTTCTTGTTCCTCTGAAAAAGAGACTGAAAAAACTAGAGTGACCCTGTGGAGAGAGGACCGGCATGGACCTCTCACCACTAACAATATACCGTGACACACGTCTCCAACGTTTGTCATCTGAATTGGCACACACTGAGCAAGAATTAGTGTGAGTACACAGACTACAACAAACACAATGAACATGAGAATCCGAGGAAGACTTCCTCGATTAACAATTGAACAATATTCTTTCATTTTGCAAAAATATTAAACAGTCATCGTACTCGTACCAACCCTTGAAAACAAAGATACATAATAATAATAATCCATTACATACATTTCGAAAATTAATTCAAAAGAAAAATTAAAAATTTTCGAAAAATTTTCAAGATGAGCCGAAGTTCCCAATGGGAACGATGAGCCCAAATGGATCCCAAAAACGCCCAAGTGTAGACAAAAATTTTTAAAACATGTTTAAAAATTAATGTTACACTTACGGACAATATTAATGTATCTGGCTATGAGTAGAACTAATAGAAGACAAGGAATCACTGTCAGAAGAAACCGTTGTCAACATAAACAAAAGTGAATAAAAACTGGAAACACAATGAACATGAGAATCCGAGGAAGACTTCCTCGATTAACAATTGAACAATATTCTTTCATTTTGCAAAAATATTAAACAGTCATCGTACTCGTACCAACCCTTGAAAACAAAGATACATAATAATAATAATCCATTACATACATTTCGAAAATTAATTCAAAAGAAAAATTAAAAATTTTCGAAAAATTTTCAAGATGAGCCGAAGTTCCCAATGGGAACGATGAGCCCAAATGGATCCCAAAAACGCCCAAGTGTAGACAAAAATTTTTAAAACATGTTTAAAAATTAATGTTACACTTACGGACAATATTAATGTATCTGGCTATGAGTAGAACTAATAGAAGACAAGGAATCACTGTCAGAAGAAACCGTTGTCAACATAAACAAAAGTGAATAAAAACTGGAAACAAGACTCCAGGCACTGAAAATATGGCCCGAAATCAGTAACCAATTTTAACACTATCCGATGCAAAACAGAGGCTTCCTGAGAAGAAACCGCAGTACATCGGATGGTAGATGCATGACCGAAACGCCTAACCACCCTAGGGTGAGGATGTAACCATGGGGAAAAACAGAATAAACATTCTGTTACCAAGCCAAAACTCCCAAGAAAATTCAGTAAAAAAAAATTACAAAAATTATGCCAAAAGCATGGGAGAATAGCGAGGGTATGAAGGAAAGGGAGAGAGGAAACACTGAAAAAGCTGTGGAAAATTTCATAACAAGAATGTAAACATCAGGCCTATGCCCCGAAATTAAGGAACATGAAATAATTTTGCCTAAAAATTATAAGTTACAGCCCTAAACACATCCTTCCACTGTTTCTTCCTCTCATCCTCTTATTTCATCCTTAGATCCACAATTTCTTTCATGATATTGTGTCTGGCATCATTTTAACTGAGATTATAAGCACAGATATAAGTGAGATGTTACTGGTTGAAGAGCCAAACAAAGAATGAGGATTTGGCTCCAATTCCGGTACTTCCTGGACACTGCACATGCGCAGTGGACAAAAGTATGGAGGACCACATAGGACATCTAATTTTTGGATTTTGATGCAAATTTGGGGGATTGGGGGGGGGGGGGGGGGGGGGGGGAGGGCAAAATTTGTGTTTGGCCCCAGAATTTAAGAGTTAGCACCAGCAGCTAAGTTTGGGTCATTGGTACAGTATAAAAATATATAAAATGGTAGTTAACCAGACAGGAATGAACAGGAAAATCTTGGAAATTGTAGTGTAGTTGCTGGGAGATTATTTTATTTATTTGACAACAAAAATGTCTGAAAATAAGTTAAATATTCCTTGTTAGAGATGTGTCAAATCACTGGCTTCAAAGCTCTGATTATAATGAAGAAAACAAAAGGTATGGATACAAGTGAAATATATTCAATAAAAGTGTTTTATTAAATATATTTTACTTATATAAATATTTTGTTCTGTTTTATTCATAATAATCTGTACACATTAATTCAGAATGTTTCCTTGAGAGGCTGAAAATCTACATGATGATGTAAAAACCTATACACAATGGCCATATTTTCAAACAGATGCTAACAATGCTTTTCATTCCAATGTGCTGATCCAGAGTTGAGGCATCTATTTCAGGAAGTGCACTCGGAGATGCAGGCGACACATTCTGTGGGAATCAGAAAGTGTTGAATGTTCATAACCCATTTATCAAGCATACTGGTTGTCAAATCTGGAACCTTTGTTCACGTTATAATGCTAACAAGTTTAGAATTTGTCAAAATTATTTAATTAAGGCCCATAACTCAGTAATGAAAATTGGGCCTAGCCAGTTTTTGAAATCGCTTGAGATATTATTACAAAAGACCTGTATGGCAAATATTAGTCAAATCTAAGAACGTTTGTTCAAGTTATTACACTAACAGTGTGAGGATGTCCATCTGGACGTACACTGACCATCACCAAATCACAGGTCTCGGTTGTTAACAGAACTCGACCAAAAACAGGTGAAAAAAATTGATGCTTCAGTGGCTAAGAGAAGTGCTAAGAGAAAAATGTCAAACTCTTAAAGCCAAAGGCCAAAAAAATCATTGCAAGTAAAGAAATAGAACTATCTAAAAGAAAGAAAAACTTGGGTCAAAATTTGTGAATAATGAAAAAAGGAATTACACTTTATTGCCCCTTCCAAGGAAGAGAGCATCAGTGTGCATGAAGTATTTTCACACAGGGCTTGGAACTGCAGATTTTTCAACCAATAACCTAGTTCAAAGTTTTTTCGGGAACTGCTCAGTTATGATTTTTGGTTGTTTTCAGTAAACAAAAATACAACTCAGTTCCGGTTAACCTCACAGCACAGGTGTCAGATTTTTCGCAGTGTCCGCGAAAGGATTATTAATATATTATGATGTGATCCTGGTTGACAATTACAGTATTGATTCTTTTACTTCCAAAACACTTACAATTCAATGGTTAACCCTTTACCTAACATGAAAAGCAGACAACACTTGCAAAACAAATTCTTGATTAACTAATGTTTTTCATTTTTTGTCTCAAAAACATAGGTTATGAAACCCTCACTGGAACATGCTCGTTCCAACGAGGGGTCATAACCTATGTTTTTGAGACAAAAATGAAAAAATAATGAAAATTAATTGGCGATTTTTTAGAATAGCACTGGTCGGTATTGGCTGTTATGTTGGGTAAAGGGTTAAAAAACTTTCCATCAACTTTTATGAAAGATAATTGGTGATGCAAAATTTTTAATTGTTGAATTGCAAGTAGTAGACAATACAATGCACTAAATAAGGTCATGAAGACTGAGATTTTATCTCACTACAAACTTGTGGCCTCATTTCTTGGAAAGCTTAACAAAAAATGCCTCTTTTTAAAAAGAAATTTTGTTTACTCATAGGTCGATTAAAATTCAGTCCTAGTAATTCATGCTTGTTTCCTCGGCAAAAAAATTGGCTGTGAAGCCTGTTCGAGTGTGTAAAAATCATCAGGTACAGGGCATAGTCTCAATTGCCATGCACATGTGCAGTATGCGGTGAAGTGAAAACTTTCAGGTAACTTTAACATGTGAAAGTAGTAATCACAATCAATGTGCAGAACCTTTCACTCAATCAGATCATGCCAATATCATGAACCATGTTAATGATGAGAAAAAATCTTGGAAGTAAGCAGGCAACTTGCTCAATATGTCTAGTATGAGTGAAAATAAGATGCAGCATAACCACAACTAAGTATTTCACTGTTTCTATGTTGATAACACTAGAATCTGACATCAGTTTCTGGAAAGCTCTGATGTCAGGTACTGGTGTTATCAACACAGAAGAAGCAGAACACATAGTTTCTAGTGGTTATGCTGCAGTTTGTACTGTAAATTGTAAGATTAACAATACAACCTAGTGCAACCCACATGGTTTGATTCCTTGTGTAACCTGGAAGTTGTGCAATTTCTGCCACTTCAAGGCTTTCTGAAGAAGCCATCCTCGGCAGTATTTTTGCTGTGGATATTTTTCATTTCCTCGGCATTTTCCTCGGCACTACTGATTGCTGAGGGTGAATTACCGGGGCTGGAAATTGGACTAGATTTTGGATATTAGCATGGGGTGAAACTACTCTGAGCCAAAACAACTTTGGTGGGAAATGACCGAGGGCAAAATGATCTCGAAACCACTTTGGGCAGAAGGGACCTATGACCAATACCAAAGTATCTGCCTACTGTAGCAGAAGAAATGAAAGCCTTAAAGTGATCGCTTTAAAGCTAAAAAAAAAAACCCCAAAAACAAGGATTACGCATCACCAATGCAGATTTTTCACACCTATAAGGCTTGTCATTATAAGAAAATCAAATCCATTGATATTTGTTCAAGTTATTACGCTAATGAGCTAAAGCCAGGCAAAAAATTAACTAATTAAGGGCCATAACTACGTTCAGTGTGGCCAAACTGCACCTGTTTTCAAACTCATTCAAAACACTGTTAAGAAAGTCGCTAACAAGAAAGGAGATGCCAGTCCACCCACCCACATGCCTGCATGACGATAAAATCAAACTAAAACTACAGGTCAAGTTTTTGAAGAGAATTGACCAAAGAAATATGTGGCTTTCTGATTTGTTGCCTAGAAATATCCAGGTTGTGAGGTAGGTAATTATTTGGGGGGATAGGAATTTTTTTTGTTGAAAGATGTCACAGAAGAATCAGTAGTTGAGTAAGCATCATGTGGGAGATATTGTTTCTTAACAACTAAATTCCAGCTATTTAATTGGATAGATAATGAGTAGTTATTGAGAGTGAGCATTTTCTGTCACCAAGACAGACAAATATGTTCAAGTCAAATGAGATCATTTTATTTATTTGACAAGAAAAACTTTTTTTCTTTCTTCAATGACAGTTCAATTATATATGCTGTGTATACTATGCACATGCTCTCCAAATATTCGTATTTCAAGCATATTCTGCAGTAAGTGTCAGTACTTGGAATTATCAATGTCCACCCATGCACCCTGCAGGTCAAAATTTCCCCCAACCAAAATTGGTCAAAAACGTCCACCCACACTCGTCAACTCAAAATGTGCCCAAGCATTGATCAAAACCACCAGTTATTTATTTCTCAATTTAAAGTTTATCAAAACAAATCTATTATTTAGGAATGAAACACTGGTGGACAGGCTATTGGAGGGGCTGGGGGGGGGGGGGGGGGGGTCAAAGATGTTGAATATTTCTTCTGTTCATTCCTTTGGTGACATTTTGACCATTGTTGGGGGATGTTTTGGCCAAGCCTGGAAATAAACAGACTGTCATCTGCAGAATGAGGTCTCCAGAGGGTGAATTTGGTGATGCTACCCTGCATAGGATAGCATCACTAAATTTACCTCTGTGAACCTCAATCTGAAACAAGGTCACAGGCCAAAAAAGAAAGAGGATGTATTGGAGGATTCTAGCCTATGGTAAGGGACAGCATCAGTAAATTCACCCTCTGCAGACCTTCATCTACAAATGACACATTGCTTATTTCCAGCCTTGGTTTTGACCAATGCCAGGGGAAATCATTTGGGGCAATGTCAGGGGACGTATTGATCAAAATTAAGGAGATGTTTTGAGCAATGTCTGGGGACGTTTTGATGGAAACTTTTTGCCCAATGCTGCCGAGTCATTTTACCAGAGTTGGGCGACGTTTTAGTAGGCACTGTTTGGTTAGGTCACACAATAGCCAGCACCTTATTTGGCATGTCGTACCACCAAAAGAAGCAACAGAAAATTATGAAGTCAGGAATTGAAAACCTTAACTAAAGGTATATAGTGATGAATGATATCCCAAAATACCAAAACCCCCAATTCCAAAAAAACAGAAGTCATACATGATGACATCTGAGGTATGCACGCACCACAAGAGGCTGAAACCTGCAGAAGACTAACGACTGATGGAAAAGGTGGTGTGTGTAATGATGTGATGCAGTGTGTAATATGATTATAAAGACGGCTGTTATGTCATCATCCAATATACATAAATTTATTTAAAACAAAATCTTACTTCTTTGGGGGGTCGTTTCTTCCTCCTCTCCTGTCTTTCCACTCTTTTTTTCCCAATCTCTAATACTCTAAAATCATCTTGTTTTTCTGCAAAAAACCTCACAAAGTTCATGTAAGAGTTAATGCATTAATATAAGAAAATATTTGTGGTTCAGAAGAAATTATGTTTAATTAATTTCAAGTTTAATGGATAGGGTACCAAACAATGGGGGGTAATATCTCCATTCAAAAAAGCATGTGAAAGCGATACCGTCTCCCAACCCCCCCCCCCCCCCCCCCCCTCCCCACACACACCTCCAAAAAAAAATGATCAGCTTTTGTACACATCATCCCAGTATGAAACTCGACTTGGGACAGAATACCTGTACCAAGGTGGTTTTGAGAGGAAATGCCTCAGAAATATTTCTGTCAGTGGTGATTCTCAAAAATTCTTTTAAAAGAATTTCAAGAGCTTATTGGCCAGGGGGAGTAGTGGGGGTCTACAGTTAAGAGGTTAAAAATTTCATTAAAAAAAAAACTAGGAAAAGTACCTCCTACCCTGCAACAACAAAAAAACAAAGAAGAAAAAGAATGCTTGAAAATAGGCTATTGTCAAAGTTAGAAACAGTTCATAAATAATTTCGTTGGTCGGAATTCTGCACTTGAAAAAATAGCGAGAAACGGGTCACAATTCTGGTTTCAATTTGCAAGAAAGTAGAAAACACAGATTTAAATACCGAGAAAGAGTTGGGAGATAACTGAACGAAAAGTAATGAGGAATGCATGAAGTCATCTACTCTCCAGTTCTTCAAATGCAGCATGAAGCCTCTCTGCAGACATATCGCAAATTAGGGGAAAATATTCACACAGACATCTTGTATAATATAATCGAGGGTAGATGTATTATAACAATGAAAGTGTCATTGACACTAAAGCTCAACTTGTCCAAGAAGGGACTGAACTAAATAGAAAGTTCCAGTAATGCCAAGTCATTCACTCAAGTTTCTTCAGAAAAGACATCATACCAAAGCTACATACGAAATCTGAAAAAGACCGAGTGAGGGATGCAGCCAGTAGGTGTACTAATAGAATTGTTGACAATTTATATGCCAATCCAAGATGGCCTCTGGTGGGCATGTTTTTAGCAAAATTCAGAAAAATTTGATTGCTCCCATCTAGACATCACACCAAAGCTATATATGGAATTTGAAAAATCTTGGGTGAGAGTGGTGGCCTGTAGGGTGTGTTAATAGAATTTTTGCCAAATCTAAGATGGTCATTGGCAGTCATGTTTTTCAACGAAATTCCGAAAAAATTTGATAGATCCCATCCAGACATCACACAAAAGCTACATATGAAATTTGAAAAAGACTGGATGGATGGATGGATGGAGGTCATCGCATTCATTGCCTTGGCCACTGGAATTTTCAATCAAAGTTTACTGGAGGTGGCATAACAAGACACCACAAATACTGATCGCAGTGAATACTGATTCTCAGTTAAAAATCTCCATCTGAACTCGGCCAATAAAAGTTGTAACTGAGTCAAAAGACTTTTTTCCAATAGTGTATCTATCAACCTATTGTTCAGAAAGATTTAACTTCTTGACATAATCAAGGAAAAAGTTTCATTATGAAAATTGGATTTTCATAGCTAAAGTTCCTCCAAGGTTATATTTGCTTTTTAATTAATCAATCGAGTTCCAAGTCTCATTCCTGAAATGTGACTATGATTCCTCATAAACATTATTAAGTAAATGGAGGTCCATTGGCACAAACATTGCATGTGTTTGCTATGAGTAACCAGGAGAACCTGCCGTGCTTTGGATGCCATTTGATATGGCAATTGCGCACAATTCCAACGCACAATTAAGCCTAGATAAGCGCACTATTTGTGACAAGACATCTAGTTTTAAGTGTATTGTACCCCAAGTTTACCTAACACAAGTTAACCACCTGCACACTGATGTTAAAATTACATAAATTTCAAGTAGCAAATTTTTCCTACAAAACAACTAAGAATTTAATCAATTCAATCCTTTATTTTCAAGTTTTGTTTCAAAACATAGTGTTGGACTCCTCACTGGAATGAGCTCATTGCAATCAGGAGCCATAAGCTATGTTTTCAAGGCAAAAAATGAAAATATTTAGTCATTCAAGAAAATATTTTGCAAATGTCTACAAGATGTGTCAGTTAAAAGATTAAATAAAGCTAGAGATGAGATTCTGGCACAAATGATGTTTTTCCAGCCCTTGAAATTAAGACTTCTTTTCTATAGCCAGTTTGGTTTTCTAAGGTAGTACTGATAGGGACTGGAGATGCTTCAAGCTTTTGCAGCAATAAAAGGCCCAAGGAGCTTAATCGCTCACCTGAGAAAGTTGTTTAACCCTTTACCCAATGTAACGGCCAAAACCGGCCAGCGCTATTCTCAAAAATCGCCAATTAATTTTCATTATATTTTCATTTTTTTGTCTCAAAAACATAGGTTATGACCCCTCACTGGAACGAGCTCGTCGAGCTCGTTCCAATGAGGGGTCATAACCTATGTTTTTGAGACAAAAAATTTAAAAAAAATAGTTATTCAAGAATTTTTTTTGCAAGTGTCGTCTGCTTTTCATGTTAGGTAAAGGGTTAAGACTATACCCATATAATACAATGCAAAAAAGCCATTCAAGTTGAATGATGATGAAAAAAGAACTGAAGTACATAAAGTACTGGTTTTGGTATCACATTTGAGATGAATCGCCATGAAACAAAAGTGGGAGGTTAAAAAAAAATTTCACCGTTTTTGAGACGGAAAAACACATTTCTGTTTTCTTATTGCCCATTCTCAAACTCAATGATCAGCTGATTAAGGCATGAAATTAACTGTTATATTTATTTATTTATTTCGACAGCCAGGGTCACCTCATGCAGGCTTTGCATTTTATCAGGGAGGATTGGCCTGGGCCCTGAAGGTGCTTCTGTCAGAGCGATTTTTTCGCCACAACAATTTTAGTAGGAAGTTTTGCCACCCGACATTAAAATTTAACGGAAACTGAAAAACACAGTTCTTAGATATCGCACACGATTACTCTGTTATTATTTACTGCAAGAGGACATTAACCCTTTACCTAAAGAATCGCCCGCATGCGCCCACGTAGTTTGCAAATTGAGCAGTTGAAAAAATTAATTTTTCAAAATATTTCCACAAAACTATATCATGTGACCCCTCATTGGAACGAGCTCAATAGAATGAAATTCTGATATTCTCTATGTTGGGTAAAGGGTTAAGTGCATGTGAATTATTATATCGACCATGCGGTAGTGTTTCCATTTTTTTGTATGGGCCTACATGTATACCTGTCTTAACCCTTTACCTAACATGAAAAGCAGATGACACTTGCAAAAAAAATTCTTGAATAACTATTATTTTCATTTTTTGTCTCAAAAACATAGGTTATGACCCCGCATTGGAACGAGCTCGACAAGCTCATTCCAATGAGGGGTCATAACCTATGTTTTAGAGACAAAAAATGAAAAAATAATGAAAATTAATTGGCGATATTTTAGAATAGCACTGGCCGGTTTTGGCTGTTACGTTCGGTAAAGGTTTAACTGGTGAGGGCAGTTTTTTGTAACAGTGCAATGACCATTGAGGGTGGAATACTGATAATGTATTCTCAACATGATCATGCCCATCCGAAGTGGAGTTTGAAATATTTAGTTTCTTTTAGCAGCAGAGACATGAAACAATAAATAAATGAAAATGATTTCCTGTATTTTTTTCTCAAAGAACCACTACATAAGCTGAACAGAACATTTACCTGGGGCAGAATAGAAAAATATGTATTTATTCTAAATCAGATTCATACAATGTGGTGAGATGTTTATCACTGTGGGTGTGGTTTGAAGTATTATTAGCAGAACTTGCACATGGCCTGACGTCGTGGACATTTTCAGTCCATTAAAATGAAACGAAGCATTGTTTTAATATAATAAATACAATATGCTTAGCTCATTAATTATTTGTTTATTATTGGTGCTTAAGGTCACATACTTATGCACAATGGCTAATCGTGACCAAGACAGTTTTGTGGGTGGAGGAAGCTGGAGAGAACCACCGAGCATCGACGAGCAACTGTCACCTCCTCACCATTCTAACTCTGTTCAAGCTCTGCTCAAGCAGGATTACAGCGGTTGAGGACATGTGCACCATCGACGTGCAGTATGCCTTAGTACACGGCATCATCGTGCGCCCATGTAGGCAACCGGGATAAAGTGCCTTGCCCAAGGACACAACGCAGATCATCCCAGACTGGGGTCGAACTTGGGATCTCTAGCATAGAGGTCCAACAGTCTGCCACCACGCTCCCGCTTAGCTCATTAAAAGCATAGTATTTTGGGAAGAAGCAAAGAAAGAATAAAAAAAACTTAGAAATGACAACATACAACAATCTTCAGTTCATGAACTGGCAAGTAGAAGGCTGCTGTAATTTATCTGTTTTCATTTCACCCCACATGAGCATAGCTTGACAGACATGAAGGTGAAATTGACATCCTCACCAACTCATAGGTAAACTTTGACTACAACACAGGAAAGTATGTAAATGAAAGTATGAGATACGTGTGGTATCCATGGACCAAGTTGGTATAAATGCTAATCCATCCATCCAGCTCAATTCTAAGCCACCATCAGCAACATGCCAATGCTCTAAAATATGCAGAATATATGCTTAATTGAAACCACATGCATGCTTAAAATGGTTTATGAACATTTTTAAGCAAAATTAGCAATTCCATACATGTTTAAAAATCAGCCCCGAGTAGGCCCTGACCTTCTAAACCTGAGGCTTTCTTTCAAGCCCCAACCTCTGTACAAAATGCAAAACCTGCTCATGTTGGACAGTTTTACACGTGGAGGAAGCCGTAGTACCCAAAGAGAACCACCAAGCAATGGCGAGCAACAGTCAGGCTCCCCAATGTACTAACTCCACGCAAGCAGGGTTAGCACTGTTATAACTCGCGTACAGTTAAAACTAGAAGTCCTGACATGAACTGTGCGCTTATCTAGGATTAATTACGCGGAGGAATTGCGTGCAACTGCCATATCGAATGACATCCAAAGCACAGCAAGCACAGGCAATGTTTCTGCCAATGGACCTCCGGGTTACACGGAAGTCCATTGACTAAAACATTGCTTGTGCACGACCATTTGTATAGAATTTGATAGCCTTACTATGGTCATAACGCATAGATTAACGTGCAGATCAACATGCTATTTGCGTGCATTTCATGACAGGACTTCTAGTTTTAACTGTAGTATGCATGTTGACACAACATGAATTACAGTACAGTCACCGTAGATTAGTCATAATGCACACGTGGGCAGTGATGTCCACACATGCATTTACCAGGTAATAATGAAAGTGTCAATGACACTGTAGCTTAAGTTGACTGTGTGCTGTGTTTGATGAAAAGGTTAATGTTCAATGTTTATGAAAGGATTATGAAATAAGACAAGAATTGTGATAATTGAGAATGTCTTAATTTCTGTTCCCTGTATGTTATGTTTTCAATAAAAATAATTTGAGGTGTAGACTGTACTAAAGAATTGAGGGGTGGGTTAATGTGGCCCTCACAGTTAATGTATGTCAACAAAAGTTACCAAGTTACAGTGAAATTATTCCAAAACGAGTCATCCTATCAAGTTACAATGAAATCCCTTCATAAATACAGCCTGTAGACTGTGCTAATGGTTTTTGGGCTTTGGGACTGTGTAGCCATCATGGTTGACCGATCGAAACCAAAAGGGGATGTCCTCATCCAGACAATATACTGAGTCATCCTATCAAGTTAAAATGAAATCCCTTCATAAATTGACCCGCAGTCTGTGCTAAAGCTTTTCGTGTTTTGGGCTCAGGCAGCCATCACAGTTGAATGATCACAACCAAAAGGGGACGTTCTCATCTAGACATTATCTGGAGTCATCCCACCAAGTTACAATGAAATCCATTCATAAATATGACCTGTAGACTGTGCTAAATGCTATCGGGCTTTGGGCCCCTGTAGCCATCACAGATGACCAATCCCAACCAAAAGGGGACGTTCTCATCTGGACATTATATGGAGTCATCCTACCAAGTTATAATGAAATCCCTCCATAAATATGACCTGTAGACTGTGCTAAAGGTTTTCGGGTTTTGGGCGCGGGCAGCCGTCATGGTTGAATGATCGCAACCAAAAGGGGACATTCTCATCTAGACACCATACAGAGTCATCCTATCAAGTTACAATGAAATCCCTCCATATTAAATATGACCTGTGGACTGTGCTAAAAGTTTTTAAGTTTCAGGCTTGGGCAGCCATCACGGTTGATAGATCATGACCAAAAGGGGATGTTCTCATCTAGACATTATAGAGAGACATCCTACCAAGTTACAATAAATCCCTTCATAAATACAACCTGTAGATGACTAAACGTTTTCGGGTTTTGGGCTTGGGCAGCCATAACGGCTGACAGATTGCAATTAAAAGGGGATGTTCTCATCTAGATATGTCCTCAAACCCGCTTATGAAATTTCGTAATGATCGGACAAGAACTACGGAGTGTAGCCTGTGCTAAAGAAAATGTGAAGAGACTTACAGGCTTACATGTATAGACTCACAGACTAACAGACATCCACACGCGTGATGGCAACATTTAAGCTAAAAATCATCAGCAGCAAAATTATAATTAATGAAGCACCACATTGTACCTGGTGCTTCGTTAATTAAAATTTTGATTATTCCTATAATTAGTGTTCGGAGTCTAATTATTGCGTCCCTGGAAATACTGCCCGCCCGTGGATAGTGACCAGTCCACGGTGGCTGTACTGTATGTAAGTCACAAGATATTTACAAAACTCAATGGATTCATTCATGTTCTTCATATACATTTCATCCTTACAATTCTTTAACCCTTTACCCAACGCAGAGAATATCAAAATTTATTATTTTAATTACTTTTTTTTTAAATTTTAAAAAAAAAAGCAACAAAACCATATCATGTGACCCCTCATTGGAACGAGCTCGATGAGCTCGTTCCAATGAGGGGGTCACATGATGAGGTTTTGTTAAAATATTTAAAAAAAACAAGAGGTCCCACAGGGCCTGAAGCGCTCATCTTGTACAGAACACAATTCAAACAGAGTCCAAGAATGAGTCTACATTAAGCAAGCCATCTCCATAGGCTACACTGTCAATCTTTGAGTCCCTCAGGAGTGACAAAAATAATCTGGGCATCATGCCTTTTTTTCAGTTGATCATAAAGTAAAATGTAGAGCTCCCCTATGAAGCCCCTTGATACAACCTATGTGGATTAATCTTAGTACCTCTAGAGGTTACTGGATACAAAATTTTCAATTCTTCAGCAAAATGGCCAATTCTGGGTCCCATAGAGAGCCCAAATATTAACCCAGGCTCTTGATTTGAACACAGTCAAATCTGACTTCCCTAGAGATGTTGTGTACCAAATATGAAAACATTCTGACTGTTGGATCTGAAGAAGAGAAATTGTAAAGAAATTTCTTCGAATTGCACTAAGTTCAAATTTGGGCTACCATAGCGAGCCCAAATATTAACCTATGGATCCGATTTGAACAAACTTGAATCTGACACCCCCCTAGAGATGTTGTATACCAAATGTGAAAGCATTCTGACAAGTGAATCTGACGAAGAAGATTTTTGAAGAAATTCCTTCATATTGTACCAAGTTAAATTTCATGTTCCCATATGGAGCCCAAATATTAACCTAGGCACTCGAATTGAACAACCTGGAATCTGACCCCCCTAGAGATGTTGTATACCAAATATAAAAGCATTCCGTCTGGTGGATCTGAAGAAGAAAATTTTTAAAGAAATTTCCTCATATTGCACCAAGTAAAAATTTGGGCTACCATAGTGAGCCCAAATATATACCTAGGGATCTGATTTGAACAAACTTGAATCTGAGCCCCATAGAGATGTTGCATACCAAATATCAAAGCATTCTGACTGGTGGATCTGAAGAAGAAGATTTTTTTAAATTACCCTCCATACTGAACAAAGATAAAATTTGGGCTTCCATAGGAAGCCCAAATATTAACCTAGGGACTTGGTTTAAACAATCTAGAATTTGACACTCATAACAATGATGTATACCAAATATTAAAAGATTCTAACTGGTGGTTCTGAAGAACAAGATTTTTAAAGAATATTCCCCATATTACCCTATGTTAAAACTTCGGTCTCCTGCAGAGAGCCCAAATATGAACCAATGAGCTTTATTTCAACATACTTTTATCTGACCCCCCCCCCCCCCCCCCCTATGAATGCTGTATACCAAATATCAAAAGATTCTGATGATTGGTTCTGGAGAAAAGATTTTTTTAAATTTTTGCAAATATGCCGACTCAGCATTTTTTCGATGTCCATTACAGAACACCCTAACATAACCGATGGCAATTTTTTTTTACCATTCAATTCTACTGGTCATAAGGATACTTCGTACCAAATAAAAGCTCTCTGTTCCGTGTGGTTTGGGAAATATGGGCATTTGAAAATATTTCTATTTTTAGCTCCCAAGGTTCCCATGGGGATGCGGGAATTTTTTTTTTGCACGGGTCAAGTACTTATGACCCAATACTACCACAAACCAAATTTGGTTCATACCGGACCATCGGTTCAGAAAATAGAAATTTTGGGCGGGGCCAAAAATCTTACCCCTCCTATTACAAAGCCAAATATTACTTCACGAACTTCGTTTGAACAAACTTGATTCTACACCTCATATGAAAGCTCCATAGCAAATATCAAGTCATTGTACACACTGGTTCTTGAGAAGATTTTAAAAATATTTTGGAGCATTTTCCTCCACTCCCTCCCTATGGGGCTTGGCATGTTGAGTTGAACAAAAATGAAATGCCCCTTTGGGACCATCACTCACTCAAACTTTCACTTGAATTGGCCCAGTGGCTTTGGAGGAGAAGACCAAAACATGGTGTTGACGGACGACGGTCGGAGAGCGATGAGATTAGCTCAGCTTGACTTTGTCAAGATGAGCTAAAAAAAAATTCAACGGCTCAGTTTGCAAATTACGTGGGTGGATGCGGGCAATTCGTTAGGTAAAGGGTTAAATAACAAGAGGCCTCTCAGCCTTGACGCTCTGCCCAGGGTCACTGCTTTTATGGGAAGCTAGATACAAGACAAGAATCCAAGTATTACTGCTTATGACCTTGATATCACAATGGGTCAAGGTCATGACACTACGTTAGGTTATGGAAAACAATTCTGTGAAAGATGAACAAGATCTATCACACAGATTCAATTATACAGACCAGACAAGGGCTGTACAACAATAATTGGCCAATTGTGTATTCAGACCATCACCATGCATCTGATGGAGCTTTCTCCTCATCAGCTCATCACTACCCCTACAAATTGTTCGACTACACAAAGTCCAAGAGGTCATTACAGTACCATGTTCAGAAATACAGAAACACCACCATTATGATGGATGCCAGATGACAGACAAAGAGTAATCAGTATTGCTCACCCTGACTTTCAATCACGGGAGCTATTAACCTTTTACCCAACATAATGGCCAAAACTGCCAAGTGCTTTTCTAAAAAATCGCCAATTAATTTTCATTATTTTTTCCTTTTTTGTCTCAAAAACATTGGTTATGACCCCTCGTTGGAATGAGGGGTCATAAACTTCGTTTTTGTGACAAAAAATGAAAAAAAATAGTTATTCAAGAATTTTTTTGGCAAGTGTCATCTGCTTTTCATGTTAGGTAAAGGGTTAACAAATCTGTGCCTCTGGGTTTAATATTAATAATTCAGACTTATTAGATAAATGGTATGAGTTCTCCTCAGACTTAAACTAATGAGACTTTAAATATATTCATTGTACATGGTGGTATCACCATCTCATTATATTTTGTCATCAATGGAGAAAAAAAAATTAAACATTACTCAGAGACATTTTGATCATTGGGAAACTCTTCCGAGTCTCTACCTTTCCACTGTTTCAGTGCATCTGAAATGCCAAAAGTCCATCTCAATATATACTCTGAAGAACCTGATCTGACAAAAACATGTTTGAAATTCCAGAATTCAACATGAACATAGAGAGACTGGTAAACTTTGCTGACATGACAAATATGAAAACTGAAATAGTTTTTCTCATCATCGTTAATGTTTGTCTTTTTTTGTGGAAATAGGATCTTCTGGTAGTGATGTGCAGTTTGAAAATTTTACTCAGTTTTAGTTCCAGCCTGCCTTTAGAGTTGTCTAATCTGGGGACAATACAGCCATGCCAAGCCAACTGTTGTTTAATCCTACTGAAGAATTTATGTAATATTGACTATCTGATATGCCAATTTTGGGGCGTCTTGTTCGTGCCTTAGAATTTTCTCAGTCCTTAGGGGCCTACACGGTGGTAATTCTTTCATTATTTTTACTCCAGCAGAACAGTGCCCACTCCCCCCCAATATGCAATCTCTAGGTAAACATGAAGTTATCATATAAGTACCTTGGCAGTTATTTATTTATTTATTGGGGTTTGTTTAATTACACTTTCAACGGCCAGGGTCAACTCATGTTGGACTTTGGCAGTTGTTTTTTGGCAAGTCTTGGCTGCCTGTACAGGCAGCCAATACTTGCCTTTAATCCTTTACCTAACATGAAAAGCAGACGACACTTGACAAAAAAAATCTTGAGTAACTATTATTCTCATTTTTTGTCTCAAAAACATAGGTTATGACCCCTCAGTGGAACGAGCTTGACGAGCTCGTTCCAATGAGGGATCATAACCTATGTTTTAAAGACAAAAAATGAAAAAATAATGAAAATTAATTGGCGATTTTTGAGAATAGCGCTGGCCGGTTTTGGCCGTAACGTTAGGTAAAGGGTTAAACAACTAAAAATCTACATGATGAAGACTGTCAATGTTAGTAGAAATGTATAAATTTAAAATGTGATAACAAATGTACCCAAGAAGTTTTGTGAAGATCGGTTGATAAATACAGCCTCTAGCCCGAGCCGTATTGACATGTGCACTTAGTGTATAAGTAGCACTGAATAAATCAAAGTTAATCTAATTTGCATAATTTCTGCCCGAGAAAAAAACCTGTACTATATGTGATGTATTCCATGTTACTAAACATTCATACAAAAATTTATTCAAATCAGAACTTTCATACAGAAGTTCTGCACAAAAGACTGATCGCACTAATTTTGGTACAAAATGGCTGCAGGTGGCCATCTTGAATTTCGGACCACACCCAAAAACACTCATTCTGATCCCACGGTGATAACAAAGGTACCCAAGAAGTTTCGTAAAGATCGGTTCATAAATATGGCCTCTAGCCTGAGCCTGAGCCGTATAGAAGTTGTGTACAAAAAACTGATTAGACCTAATTTCGGTACAAAATGGCCACTGGCAGCCATCTTGAATTTTGGACCGCACCCAGAAACACTCGTTCTCGTCCCAAGGTGATAACAAAGGTACCCAAGATGTTTCGTGAAGATCGGTTCATAAATACAGACTCCAGCCCGAGCCGTATTGACATGTGTACTTACTGTGTGTAAGTAGCACTGAAAAAATCAAAGTTCATCTAATTTGCATAATTTCTGCACGAGAAAAAAACCTGTATTATATGTGATGTATCCCATGGTACTAAACATTCACACAAAAAATTATTCAAATCAGCACTTTCATATGGAAGTTCTGTGCAAAAATCTGATTGCACCAAATTTTGTACAAAATGGCTGCCATCGGCCATCTTGAATTTCGGACCGGACCCAAAAACACTCGTTCTCGTCCCACGGTGATAACAAAGGTACCCAAGGAGTTTCGAAAAGATCGGTTCATAAATATGGCCTCTAGCCCGAGCCGTATTGGCATTTGCACTTACAGTGCTGAAAGTAACACCAAAAAACATCAAAGTTACTCTAATTTGCATAATTTCTGCACGAGAAAAAAACCTGTATTATATGTGATGTATCCCAGGGTACCAAACATTCATACAAAAAATTATTCAAATCAGAGCTTTCATATGGAAGTTCTGTACAAAAAACAGATTTCTGCATCGTAGGTACAAAATGGTGGCTGGCAGCCATCGTGAATTTCGGACCACACCCAAAAACACTCGTTCTCGTCCCACGGTCATAACAAAGGTACCCAAGAAGTTTCGTAAAGATCGGTTCATAAATACGGCCTCTAGCCCGAGCCGTATCCAACTGTTGATGGACAGACGGACGACGGGCCATGGCATAAGCTCAAATTTGGCTTCGCCACAGTTGAGCTAAAAATCTCCAGGATTAAGTCACTTCTTATAAAAACGGACAGAAAGGCATAAAAAAAATCAAACCAGACCAAATTTGCCCTTTAATTGGGAACATTCCTGTAATATGCAGACATCAGTTACCAGTGTGAGTTCGGTGGAATTGAAAGGCCTGGTTCCCATTTCAGTTTTGAAGAAAACTCAGTTTTGGGGTTTTATTTTTGGCTTTTTTAAATGGTGGAAATCAATTAAATAAAAGCCCTTGTATAACAATTTTTTGTTGTTTTCAGTAGGATAAATTCAGCAGGAGACATATTTCCTACTCATACTGCAACTAATTTTTAGAGATGGGAGGTTGGGAGATGGGAGGTTAACCACAAATCTGTTGGTATTAGTTAAACTATCAAAAACCACAACCACAGCTAGCTGAAGAGAATTGCCATTTTCATTTTTAAAATTAAATGAAATAATTACAAACTTGTTCTTTATTTACATGTATCAAAAGACCATAAATATTGTTTGTGGCAGGCAATACCACTTTAAATGCAATCATTGAGTAACTTAACGTACATTGAGTAACTAAACAGATGCATATTTTACCATCACAAACTGTGTGCAGTGTTTGATGAAAAGGATAATGTTCAATATTTATGAAAGGATTACGAAATAAGAAAAGAATTGTGATAATTGAGAATATGTTAATTTCTGTTCCCTACATGCTATGTTTTCAATAAGAATAATTTGAGGTGTAGACTGGAGTAAATAATTAAGACCTCAGTTAATGAAGCCCTCACAGTTAATGTATGTCAACCAAAGTTACCAAGTTACAGTAAAATCATTCCAAAACGAGTCATCCTACCAAGTTACAATGAAATCTCTTCATAAATATAACTCGTAGACTTTGCTAAAAGAATCTGGGTCATATGACAGTTTGGTGGTCACGACTGACCGATCATGATCAAAATACGAGTCTCATCGAGACATCATACCAAGTTATCCTTCCAAGTTACAATGAAATTGCTTCATAAATATGAACTGTAGACTGTGCTAAATAAGTCTAGGCCACGTGCCTGTGCAGCTGTCACGGCTGACTGATCATGACCAAAATAGGATGTTCTCATCTAGACATTATACTGAGTCATCCTGCAATGAAATCCCTTTATAAATGCAAGCTGTAGACTGTGCTAAACGAATCTAGGTAACGGGCCCCTGCAGCCATCACGGTTGACTGAACTCGACCAAAAAAGACCATTCTTATCTAGACATTATACAGAGTCATTCTATAAAGTTACTATAAAATCCCTTCATATTTATTTATTTATTAGGGTTTAATGACACTTTAACAGCCAAGGACATATTGTGTCGGTGACAGTTTTACAGGTGGAGGAAGCCGGAGTACCCAGAGAGAACCACCGAGCAACGACGAGCATCTGCCAGCTCCCCAACATCTTAACTCCGCACTGCAGCACAGGCAGCATTAGATTGGCTGAAAACATGCGCTCCATCGACGTGCAGTACGCCTTTGTACACGGCGTCATTCTGGTCCCATGTGGACAATCGGGGTTAAGTGCCTTGCCCAAGGACACAATGCGGGAGTCCAAATCGATAACTCAGACGACCGGGCTCGAAGCTGCCTAACTTCGGTGATCTGACGAGAACTGGTTACCGTGATGCCACCACGCCCCCTAATCCCTTCATAAATATGACCTGTAGACTATGCTAAAGGTTCTCGAGCTTCAGGCCCGCGTAGCTGTAATGGTTGATCGATCGTGACCAAAAGCGGACGTTGCGATCTAGACAGTATACAGAGTCATCCTACCAAGTTACAATGAAATCCCTTCATACATGTAAATATGACCTGTAGACTGTGCTAAAGGTTTTCAGATTTTGGCCTCTCGCAGCCGTCACAGTTGACCAATTGCGACCAATGGGGGACGTTCTCATCTATACATTATAACGAGTCATCCTACCAAGTTACCATGAAATACCTTCACAAATGTGACCTGTAAACTGCACTAAAGGTTTTCAGGTTTCTGGCTCTCGCAGATGTCATGGTTGACCGATCACAACCAAAAGGGGACGTTCTCATCTAGACATTATATGAAGTCATCCTACCGAGTTACAATGAAATCCCTTCATAAATATGACCTGTATACTGTGCCAAAGGTTTAGGGGTTTTGGGCTCTCGCAGCCATCACAGTTAACCGATCGCAACTAAAAGGGAAAGTTCTCATCTAGACATTATACGGAGACATCCTACAAAGTTATAATGAAATCCCTTCATAAATACGATCTGCAGACTGTGCTAAAGGTTTTCAGGTTTTAGGCTCTCACAGCCATCATGGTTGACCAATCGCCACCAAAAGGGGAAGTTCTCATCGAGACATTATATGAAGTCATCCTAGCAAGTTACAATGAAATCCCTTCATAAATACGATGATCTGTAGACTGCCTGAAGGTTTTTGGGTTTCGGGCTCTCGCAGCCATCACGGTCAACCGACCGTGACCAAAAGGGACATGGGACATTCTCATCTAGACATTATACAAAGTCATCCTACCACGTTACAATGAAATCTCTTCATAAATACGACCTGTAAACTGTGCCAAAGGTTTTCAGGTTTCAGGATCTCGTAGCCGTCTGGGTTGACCGATCGTGACCAAAAGGGGATGTTCTCATCTACATGTAGATATGACCTCGAACCTGCATATGAAATTTCCTGATGATCGGACAAGAACTACGGGGTGCAGCCTGTGCCAAAGGAAAGTGAACAGACTCACAGACTTCCATACACATGATGGCAATAGCTTATCTTGACTTTGTCAAGTTAAGCTAAATATACTAAGGCTGCTTGGAGGGGGGGTGGGGGAAGGAGAGGTCTTATTTTTGTTGTTGTAGATTTTGGAGAAGTTATGGGGTGGGGTGATCACTTGGATTTGTTGGGACAATAGTGTGACCTTTCGGTTAGGATTTTAGTGATCTATCGTATTTTCAGGTTAGTCATTGTATTGAGAAGGAAAATACAACTGGTCATTATATGCTCATTAACTGATTGAGAACTAGATTTTTGGTGGTCTGAACTTTTTATTCATAATTTGTTTTACATTACAAAGTATTGTTTGCATTTGACTGTACATTAAATATTAAAAAGGAAAATATTGGTTTTTGTGCTCTGGTACCATTATTTTTTTGAAAGCCCTTACAGTGACTTCTTGCACAAACAGTTAATGGCCAACAACTGCAACCGAGGTTTTCCACAAAAAAACCTCCAAAAACGCAACTGCAATGTGAATTTCACGTCAGATCTCCAATAATTTTACTGAGAATTGTCACATCACAAGGTATACACCTGACAATTCTTTAGAATTTCCATAAGAGTTCTTTAGTAGGACTGCCAATCTCGATTATGTATATCTACACATTCTCACAGAAGCTGTGGCAATCAAATCCAGGCCTGGCAGTCTAGAAAATCAAAGAGTGAAAAACAATTGCCCTCCTCAGATCACTTGGGAGTGCAATTGCACCTGGAATTTTCAATACATATACTTGTATACTATTTTGGTTACAGTACGCAAAGAGTGGATTGTCACCCAATCACCCATGGAGTGGAGGTATCACCCATGGTACGACTCTCAAATTTCGTACAGAAACACAAGAAACTGTTATAGCTCCCATATTATATTGAGATTGATATATTCTTAGTGGATAATTATATTAAGTTTGATATTTTTCTGCATTTTCTGACTGGTTTGACTCATTTGCACTGAGTGACCTTGTTTACATCTTTGTTACACTGATCTTATGTACATATAGCTGTTGATTGTTTAAGTAGGTCAAGGACCTTATTTACTTGGATTGTGATAGAATCACCTGGAAACTGATAGAACATTGCAGAATTTTCATCTTCTGGAACATTCTACCTGTTAACTATATAAAGGTTTGTCAACAGAATTCAAAAACTCATTTTTTAGAAAGCCATTTCAGAAAGACTCACTTCAGTTGTTTCCATTGGAGATTATTATTGTTTCAGAACAGTGCATTTTTTATCGAAGCAGTGCTTCTTTGTGAATTTGAAAGATTGATTCCAAAAGAGAATTTTGAAGAGAATTTGTTCGTCTTAGAAAAGAGAATTTATACTTTCTGTGAAACAGAATATTATTTTGTGAAAAGCCAGGATTCTACTGGATTATTTGGAAATTACCTGTGGTGCCAATACTTCTTGGATTTTTACTCCATTTGAATTCTGCAGAGCATTTTATTATATTTTATTGGAGACTGCTGAAATTTCTAAGAGAAAATTTTATTACAAATCTATGGGATACTGTTTCTGAAGAGACATTCTTGGATTTAATACTACCAGCTGGTAACTTTGTTCACAAGATTCTTCACCACTGGATTACTGGATCCTGTCAAACTGTACTTTGGTCTAATTCAATAATTGATAAGTACCACTGTTTTTATTTTCTGTAAACCAATTACTGTAAAAGATCTTTGCATCGTTTTTTTTTATATTAATTTTTTTTAAATTAAATTTCAGAATAGTTAAATTCATAGTTATTGTTGCTGATTCTCAGATTTCTTTCTGTTACCAATATCAATAATATTTCCATACCGTAACAGAAGCATAAGCCAAGTTTCAACCAATGGACCTCCGGGTTTAACCCGGAGGTCCATTGGCTGAAACTTTGCTTATGCTAATTACACTTTGCATCAAATTAGCATTTATTGCTTGAGAGAAATCATCACTCTACAGGTGATTTATTGACAATACACTCTCTATGTACTGTATATTTACATCAAGGTATTACTATTGTGACTGAAAAATTGTACTACATTCAGCTACAGAGTGGAAAAATTGGCACACATATATTCGTATTATTCAAAATGTTGCAATCAATTTTTATGTGACTGTCTTTTAACACTCAAAATGTATCGAAATGCGACACAGAATGGTCCATGAATTACTGCGAATCAATACAACATTGTCAGATGATAACAGATTTTAAAGGCAGTCCCAAACAGGTCTGGCAATTCAGAAAATCATGGGATGCAAAAAGTTGCCCTTCTCTGTATTTTCTAGGCATGTGGCACTCCTGCACTCCAAAAGAATGCCAGGCCTGCAAATCCATTATCATTGACTTTAATTCAGACGCAGATTTCACGGAAATGATCGTTCTGTTTCTGTGCAGGTCAAAATCATGGAAACGAAAAACAAGTTTCCACAAATTTTCTAGCATTTTGCTTTTCATCAAGAGGCACTTAAAACACACAAGTTTTCTGCCAAAATAAAATTGTATTATTTATCAACAATGAAACAGTGATCCGATTCGTAACAGTAAAGACAGTGGGCTCATTTTGACAATCTCAGTCGATTCAGATTGTTGATCATGCATGCATGTTGCCAACAGTTTCTGATTCTTAATTACTAAAATCGAATGGTTGCAATTTCTGCTTGTTTGACAAAAAACCATGTGAACCCAAACACATGAAACTGAATTATTGAAAACAATAACAAAATCGCATTTTATGACTGAAAATGACGATAAGGGGAAAATGTCTTAGCTAAAATGCAAGATATGTTCCAATTTCGCAGCGTTCCATGTGGAATCAAGGAGAAGATGTGTGTTCAAGCTTTATTTATATCCAATTTAATAGACATTTAACCCTTTACCCAATGCAGACGATATCAAAATTTATTATTTTAAATATCATTTTTTCAAATTTTTCAAAAAATTTCAACAAAACCATACCATGTGACCCCTCGTTGGAATGAGCTCGTTCCAACGAGGGGTCACATGATATGGTTTTGTTGAAATTTTTTGAAAAGTTAAAAAATTTATAGTAATTTATATATTTTTTATACTTACCAATGACCCAGACATAGCTGGTGCTAACTCTTAAAATATAGGGCCAAACACAAATTTTGCCCCCCAATCCCCAAAATTTGCATCTAAAACTAAAGAAAACATGTCCTGAAAGGCCCTCCACACTTCGCCCCTACTGCGCATGCGCAGTGTCAAGGACGTTCCGAAATTGGCGCCATTTATCATTCTAATAACCAGTGCCTGGTAAGCGCTATGTACTCAGCGGGGAGGCAAGAGTTCCCAACTCCTGGGAGGGCCATCCCCGTCTGGGTCATTGGTAAGTATAAAAAATATATAAATTACTATAAATTTTTTAACATTTTTATACTGTACCAATGACCCAGACATAGCTGAATAGTAAAAAGGCTGGAGGGCCAAGGACATAGAGCAAAATGGAATACGCTCAATAAAATAAAATAGAGTCATCCCCTGTAGGGGAAAGAAGTAATAGGCCTTACATGTATCTTTCTTATTTATGATAAATTAGAAAGATACAACACCTTCCAAAAATTGAGCTTCATACATCCATGTACTCTATTAATATCCAATAATCCTTATACTAATAATTTTTAAAGTAAGCCAATAAAGTAAGTCTAGAGAATAGAGACTCTTATACTCCTAAAAGTGTGTGAGAATTGCATAATCATGTCCGTTGACATATGCAATATTCAAAAGCTATACTTTAAAAACTAAGACTTGAATGAATTTTATAACTTAAACTTCTCACTAAACAACCATCCCAATAACAGCTCAGAATTACTAACTCCGGAGGAGGTATCCCCTTGTTTTCATAGTAAAAAACAGGTGACCCAAGGGAACACCCTCCCCCCCCCCCCCCCTTTTTCTTGCCCTGGGTCAAATAGCCCAGAGCGAAGAGGGCAGCCGAACGGAGACACTGCCGAAACAGACAGCCTACCTAGCTATAGTAGCAACTGTTAAGTGAATGACATTCTGAGCAGTAGAGAATAGACCTAACAATAGAGGCCTCCAGAAATGGACTCGATATTTCTGAGATAAAATTCATGAATGGATGGCTGAGCGCAATGAGCAGCCTTCAAAAATCTATAATAGCAACACTATTAATGTAAGCCCAAGAAGTAGAAGAACTCTTACTTCATGAGCCGAAATCTTAAGCACAACTGCTAAGCCAATGATATACGATAAGCAGTACGTTAGTTAATAGAATCCATTAACAATAAAATGGAGCGTAACGTCCTTCTACTAGACATCAAAGACAGAAGAAGCTTACACCCTTGTAATAAACAGATATCTGTTTATAAATACATAAACTGTACCCGGAAAGAGTAAAGGCCTATGCCCATACGAAGACGGAAGGACCTTAAAATAATAGGTTCCGGATAATAGGAGCCTAACTCTTATGCAACAATCCAACCTAAATAGTAACGGAAGTATTGATTCCGAAACTATGAAAGTGAAAATCATCCATCGATAGTGCATGAAACTCACTGACTCTACAGTAAAAGAGAAACCAACAGGATTACTGTCTAAAAGGTCAGAATTTGAAAACTACTGTTTCCAGAGGCTCAAATGATTACTTAGCTAAATAAGAACCGAAGTTAAAATCCGTATAGGAATTTAATCTAAAGATTCTAAGTCTATTTATCAAAAAGTTACTAACTGACTTAGATAAAGAGACAAAAGACTCAAATGTAAACTATCGTAGAGTGCATAGGTATGAGGTAACATAAACCTATAACCTAAATAACAACAGGCTGCAGTAGATCTTGTGAAACAAGTATACTAAAAAATAGCAATGAGTAGTATGGAGGGATCAACCATATGAACATAATGATCCCTACACCACGACGGAAGAGCCTCCACTTTAGTCGCATAGAATAGCGAAGAAGAGGATCTCCTATAGTAAGAAATCGCGTCCAAAGCTCGTCCAGTACAGTGCTTACAATGCAATATGGACCACACAACGGAATACATGAAGGTTGCGACCTTGCTGGTTGTGATAAAGATGACACGATTTACCCAGTGAAAAAAGATCCTCACACAGAGGAAGATTTCACGTTAAGATCCACAGTAGACAAGAGAGTAAATTACTCATGATCTCTGTGAAGATAGAGATGCTATCAACAGAAATGTATTGTGGTTGTTTATCTTAGCAATACCTGCTAAAACAACAGCGCCGGAGGATACGCGTATCCTATCATTCCGTCCTATAGATCAATAGAGCGTTAACAGTATTAGCTCAGAGATCTGGACAAGCCAACACATACGTCTGCAATTGATTAGCAAGCTGTGTCATAAATAAAACATCATTGGGCGCTGCCATAGATAGCAAATCTGATTAAATACTTGTTTGTTGAGAGTCCATTCTGACAGCAACAAGCGACCCGTAAGAGAACGGGAGTGCGATAAAACAATCAGACGACCCAGAATATGACGGACCAAAACTGAACTTGGTGTAGTATAACCAACAGACGGATTCTTTCTATTAAATTGAATAACGGAAACGAAAGAGTGCCTCCCTGGTTCCGGAGATACGCCACTACTGTCGAATTAAGGACAGGAATTTGGGCATGCGTTTCTGAATAATGTTCATGCAATGACATAAAGCAAGCCTAAAAAACATTATTCCGCGGAAGTTAAACTGATAGTTAAAAGACTGCGGAACCCAAAGACCCTGGCACTTCGAATCCGTAGGGATCAGTATATATCCCAATCTGTTTGACTGGCAACCGTCATAACAGCCACACTCGGGTCCGGCAACTGCGGCAGCACTCTCTGAGTCAACCACCGAATGTTTGCCCCAGTCTGAATCTCTTGTAACACTAGATAGACAAGAGAATGTATAAATCAAGCAATTCATGGATTGCCGGAAAGTTGCCGTCGAAGAGAAGCTCCTCCGAGAACGAAGTGACTCTGAGAGAGTTCTTAACCTACTATCCACGCGTGGATGTAGCTAGGGCTGCATCACATCTAACCAACTCCAATCAGCCACTGAAGGGCGGAGTTATACGTGAACAAACTACTGCCCTTAAAAGAAATTACATTGAGAATAATATCCCGTAAATCTTTTCTTGAAGACGTAATGATAACGCCTCAGTAAGGCGGATTACGTATAATAAAGCGTCTAAGTTAAGTCTACTATACATAATGTCGTTCGCAACATTGAAATTGGAAAAGACATAACGGCGAAAAGAATATATGCAGTCTTTAATCACACCGTCTAGACGCATATGAACTCTCGGTATGCCCTGCTCTGCCAAAATAAACTATATGTAAAAAAGATAAAATGGCAGAAATGAGCCACGCGGACAAGAAACTAAACTATCATGCTTAGTAGCAGGCTTGTATATATATATAAATATATAGCGTCGAAAAATAAAACACATGTTGTAATGACAATATTGGACTGCGTCGGTAAGTCAGGGACAAAGTCCCTGTACCGATCGAAAAATCCGAGTCCAATGACGCTATAAGTCTCTTATCCAAGATCGCAGCAATGAAGTCCGAAAAATAATCACTGGAAAAAATGCCAGAAGATATGAAAGGCATCTTCCGATACTACTGAAGGGAAAACTCGAAATCTTTCGAATCCCTTTCGCCATCCTGTCGGACCCTATAAAGCGTTCGGTCGTCCGTAGCTTGATGCAACCGCGGACCGCACCGGCCCAGCGCCATCGGATAATTCCTGATTCGACCGAGAAACCGTCAATTGCTGGGATGCTGCGAAACAACTGTGCTAACTCGGATAGCACGTCCGTCACTGAGGCCTGAGGAGCAGCGGTCTTACGATGCATTGCCGCAGGAAGCTCCGAGATCGTTACCCCGTGCATACTTCCAATATGCGAGCGAACGGAGTGTATAAGCCTCGTGTCCCTTGGCTACCGGATGGCGCGACCTATTCGCTGTGGAATCACTGAATGCCGAAACTGATCGGATACTCGAGGTCACGTAGCCAATGTGCGGTCGTGTGCCCTGCTGTGAGGATGAGGAAGCATTAAAGACAGTCTCTCGGACTGTCAATATAACGGAGCGTCCCGAGCAACGGACATATGCTCCGAATGTAAAATATCTGAACCACAACATGCGGTCCCCTATGTTGTCGGCTTCCTCCGATCAGTCCTCAATCTGCCGTCACTGGGTGAGAACTAAAGAAATTAAAGTGCTCACATCACCCAAATCTCCTTCCTAGACCGCAACGGACGAACCCGGCAGCCGAACCATTCGATGAATGTACGCTACACCGGGTGAGCTAGCGAATGTCACTCCGTAAGCGATAGACATATTCCATGAGCACTTATTGCCGCTAACTCTTCATTAACTATGACGACAGAGGCACACTTTTGAAAGACATCTCTTCGAACAAGAAACCAGAAATTCTTGGATAGCAAGCATAAAATAATAATATATGTAGCGTCGTTCAATAATTCGAAAGTTTGTGTGACATTATTGGACTATGTCGGAACTGAGGGACGATGTCCCTGAACCGAACCAAAAATTTCTAAGTCCACCGACGCTATCAGTTTCTTATTCGGCATCGCAGCATATGTTGTTCCGAAAGGGAAAGCTTGAAATCCACCGAATCCCTTTCGGTATCCCATCGGACCGGATGAAACTTTCGGACGTCCGTACCCGCTTCCGCGGAGCGTCCCGACCCAGCATCGTCGGATAAAATATATGCGACAGATTCAGTTGATGCTGGGATGCTGCGATAAACTGTGCTATTAAGGAAAGCACATCCGTTCCCGAGGCCTGTGCAGTAGCGGACTTACGATGCATTGCCGCTGGAAGCTCCGTGTACGTTGACTCCCGCATACTTCCTATGCGAACGTCCGGAGTCTGCAGGCCTCGAGTCCCCGGCTACCGACCCAGCGCTGTCGGATAATTCTCGATCCGACACCGTTTCTGTCGGCTGCTGGGATGCTGCGATAAGCTGTGCTATGTGCACAAGAATGTCCGGCGTCGAGACCTGCGTAGGCGCAGTCTATCGCTGCTTCGCCGAGGGCAGCTCCGCATCAGATGGCTCCCGCATACTTTTCCTATGCGAACGTCCGGAGTCCATCGGTCTCGAATCCCTGGCTGCCGGATGGTGTGACCTGGTCGCCGAAGAATCCTTGATCGGCGAAGCTGGTAATATATCGGCGGTCACGCAGCCAAGGTGCGGTCGTGTGCGCTGACGAGAAGAGGAAGCCTTAGCAGTCTCAGCGGACTGCCTATACAACGGAGCGTCCCGAGCGACGGACGTATGCTCCGCTAACTACACATTTGAACCACAACATCTGGGGCCAGATGTTGTTGAACGAGAGAGGGGCCTCTCTCGCTTGCCGTCCGGATGGACCGGAACGAGCTATGAACCGGACTAAAAGGCTTCCTCCGTTCTCCCTCCGATCCGCCGTCACTGGGTGTGCATTAAGTTAATTTTATAGTGCTCGCATCACCCCAAAATTCCTTCTAGACCGCAACGGACGAACCCGGCTGCCGAACCATTCGGTGAATGGACGCTACACCGGGCGAGCTAGCGGACGTCAAAGGCCATCGAACCTACTAGGGTCCTCTTAGGCAATTGGCGTATTACATGAGCACTTTTCCGCTAGCCCTTCATTAATTGTGACGACGGAGGCACACTGTTGGAAGACATCACAGATACATCACCCTAATCTTGATCGTCTGAAATAGAAATTGATAAAGTAGAGTGACCCTGCGGGGAAAGGACCGGAGTGTCCAAATCCCCAACAACATACCGTGACATACGCTTCCCATATTGTCATCGAAATCATACGATACAGAACAGGAGTTAATGCGAGTACACTGACCACATATAGAATGATAATAAGGTCAGAGGAAGACTTCCTCTTAAAGCAATTGATCAATATCCTTTCAATGTGAAAAGAAAACAAGTCCTGGTACTCGCACTAACCCCTGGCAATCAAAATACATAATAATAATATGATCCATTGATATAGAAAAAATAATTGAAATCAAAATATTTTGAAAAAATATTTTTTCAGAACAGCCCAAGTTTCTGAAAAGTAACGTTGAGCCCCAATGGATCCCAAGCCTAAGTGTGGACAAAAATTTTAAAAATATTTTAAACAATTTTTTCAACACTTACGAACAATAATAATGTATCTAGTTATGATTAAAATAACATAAAGATATTATTATTTAGAAATCCCCCCCTCACACAGAGGGCTGTTGTAAATGTAAACAATGAGTGTAAAAACACTAAAATAAGACTCCAGGCACCCAGGCCCGAAATCAGTTACCAAAAATACACCATCTGATGCAAAACAGAGACTTCCAGGGAAGAAACTGCAGAACATCAGATGGTAGATGCAGAACACAACGCCTAACCACCCGTAGGTGAAGACGTAAATATGGGGAAAGAACAGAATTCATTCTGTTATACAGCTAAAACTCCCAAGAAATTTTAGTAATAATAATTACAGAAACTATGCCAAAAGCATGGGAGAATAGCAAGGGGGAACTTAAAGGACAGGGAGAGAGGAAAAACACTTGAAAAACAGTGTAACTAAATAATCAGAATGACAACAAAATGGCTGCTGCCTTGAAAATAGGTAACTTAACATAATTTCATTAAAAAATTTTAAGTTACAGCCCTGATAAAATTCTGTCACACATTCTTTTCCTCTCCTCCTTTTCTATCCTCCTTAGAATCACCATTTCACTAATATTTATGTGTCTGGCATCATTTAAACTGAGATTTGAAAGCACAAAGATCAGTCAGATGTTAACTGATGAAGGGCCAAACTTAGAATGATAAATGGCGCCAATTTCGGAACGTCCTTGACACTGCGCATGCGCAGTAGGGGCGAAGTGTGGAGGGCCTTTCAGGACATGTTTTCTTTAGTTTTAGATGCAAATTTTGGGGATTGGGGGGCAAAATTTGTGTTTGGCCCTATATTTTAAGAGTTAGCACCAGCTATGTCTGGGTCATTGGTACAGTATAAAAATATAATATTTTTTCAAAAGCTGAATTTGCATATTACGTGGGCGGATGCGGGCGATTCGTTGGGTAAAGGGTTAATCGCAATCAATTCAATATCATTACTTTCGTAAACAGGACGGTTTGCACTTGGATGATTTACCTTTCCTGAATCAGATTGCACAAAGAATTTTTATTTAATTATTTTTTTTATTTGTTCAACTTTGAAGTAAATAAAAAATGAAAGTGTCAATGACACTGTAGCTTAACATGTCTGTGTGTTGTGTTTGATGAAAAGGATAATGTTCAATGTTTATAAAAGGATGATGAAATAAGACAAGAATTGTGATAATTGGGAAGTCTCAAGTTCTCTAGGCAAGGATCATCCATTCACTGGTCTGTAAAAGTGGGTAAATAGAAACCAGAATGCTCAAATGGTGTTACTGGAACATATGAACACACTTTCAATGTTTCAAATAAAAACCCCTAGGAGCCTTTTGCCACAAACTGATTCTCTAATGACAAAAGTGGCGCTACAGGTGCCCAACGGGGCCAAATAAAATGAAAGTGTCAATGACACTGTAGCTTAACTTGTGTGTTGTGTTTGATGAAAAGAATAATGTTCAATGTTTATGAAAGGATTATGAAATAAGACAAGAATTGTGATAATTGGGAATATGTTCATTTCTGTTCCCTGTATGCTATGTTTATGATAAAAATAATATGAGGTGTACACTGTACTAAAGATCTGAGGGGTGGGTTAATATGACCTCACAGTTAATATATGTGGCCCTCACAGTTAAAGTATATCAACAAAAGTTACCAAGTTACAGTGAAATTATTCCAAAATGAGTCATCCTATCAAGTTACACAGTTGCCTAATGGTGTCCAAAAGGGGCTGTTCTCATCTAGACATTACATGAAGTCAACCTACCAAGTTACAATGAAATCCCTTCATAAATATGATCTGAAGACTGTGCTAAAGGTTTTCGGGCTTTAGGCTTGGGCAGTCATCATAGCTGAATGATCGCAACCAAAAGGGAACATTCTCATCAGGACATCATCTGGAGTGAACCTATGAAGTTACAATGAAATCCCTTCATAAATATGACCTGTAGACTGTGTTCAAGGTTTTCGGGCTTCAGGCACCTGTAGCCATTACAGTTGACCAACCACGACCAAAAGGGGACGTCATCATCTAGGCATTATATGGAGTCAACCTAACAAGTTACAATGAAATCCTTCCATAAATACGACCTACAAACATGCTAAACGTTTTTGGGTTTGGGCAGCCATCAAGGCTGAATGATCGTGAACAAAAGGGGAGAGACTTCTCATCTGGACACTATTTGGAGTCATCCTACCAAGCTACAATAAAATCCCTTCATAATTATGACCTGTAGACTGTTCTAAAGGTTTTCGGACTTTGGGCCCCTGAAGCCGCCAAAGTTGCCCAATCGTATCCAAAAGGGGACGTTCTCATCTAGACATTATATGAAGTCAACCTACCAAGTTACAATGAAATCCCTTCATAAATATGACCTGAAGACTGTGCTAAAGGTTTTCGGGCTCGGGCAGCCATCATGGTTGAATGATCGCAATCTCATCTGGGCATCATCTGGAGTGATCCTGTGAAGTTACAATGAAATCCCTTCATAAATATGACCTGTAGACTGTGCTCAAGGTTTTCGGGCACCTGTAGCCATCACAGTTGGCCAATCACGACTAAAGGGGATGTCATCATCTAGGCATTATATGGAGTCAACCTAACAATGTTACAATGAAATCCTTCTATAAATATAACCTTTTGCCTATGCTAAAGGTTTTTGGGCTCGGGCACCCATCAAGGCTGAATGATCACGGCCAAAATGGGACGTTCTCATCTAGACATTATTTGGAGTCAACCTACCGAGCTACAATGAAATCCCTTCATAAATATCACCTGTAGGCAGTGCTAAAGGTTTTTGGGCTTCGGGCACCTTTAGCTGTCAAAGTTGCCCAATCATGTCCAAAAGGGGACGTTCTCATCTAGACATTATATGAAGTCAACCTACCAAGTTACCATGAAATTCCTTCATAAATATGACCTGTAGACTGTGCTTAAGGTTTTCGGGCTCGGGCAGCCATCATGGTTGAATGATCGCAATCAAAGGGGACAATCTCATCTGGGCATCATCTGGAGTGATCCGATAAAGTTACAATGAAATCCCTTCATAGATATGACCTGTAGACTGTGCTCAAGGTTTTTGGGCTTCGGGCACTTGTAGCCATTACAGCTGACCAATCACGACCAAAAGGGAATGTCATCATCTAGGCATTATATGGAGTCAACCTAATAGGTTACAATGAAATCCTTCTATAAATATAACCTTTTACCTATGCTAAACGTTTTTGGGCTCGGGCATCCATAAAAGCTGAATGATCGCGATCAAAAGGGGACATTCTCATCTAGACATTATTTGGAGTCATCCTACCAAGTTGCAATGAAATCCTCTCATAAATATGACCTGTAGACTGTGCTAAAGGTTTTCGGGCTTCGGGCACCTTTAGCCATCACAGTTGCCCATTCATGTCCAAAAGGGGACGTTCTCATCTAGACATTATATGAAGTTAACCTACCAAGTTACAATGAAATCCCTTCATAAATATGACCTGTAGACTGTGCTAAAGGTTTTTGGGCTTCGGGCTCAGGCAGCCATTATGGGTGAATGATCGCAACCATAGGGGACAATCTCATCTAAGCATCATCTGGAGTGATCCTAAGAAGTTACAATGAAATCCCTTCATAAATATGACCTGTAGACTGTGCTCAAGGTTTTCGGGCTTCGGGCACTTGTAGCCATCACAACTGACCAATCACAACTGAAAGGGGATGTCATCATCCAGGCATTATATGGAGTCAACCTAACAGGTTACAATGAAATCCTTTCATAAATATGACCTTTTGCCTATGCTAAAGGTTTTTGGGCTCGGGCACCCATCAAGGCTGCATGATCGCGATCAAAATGGGACGTTCTCATCTAGACATTATTTGGAGTCATCCTGCCAAGTTACAATGAAATCCCTTCATAAATATGACCTCTAGACTGTGCTAAAGGTTTTCGGGCTTCGGGCTCCTGTAGCCGTCACAGTTGCCCAATCACGTCCAAAAGGGGTCTTTCTCATCTAGACATTGTATGAAGTCAACCCACCAAGTTACAACGAAATTCCTCAAATAAATATGACCTGTAGACTGTGCTAAAGGTTTTCGGGTTTGGGGCTTGGGCAGTCGTCACGGTTGGCAGATCATGCCCAAATGGGGAAATTCTCATCTAGACATCATATGGAGTCATCCTACCAAGTTACAATGAAATCCCTCCACATTAAAAATGATCTGCAGACTGTGGTAAAAGTTTCTGGGTTTCGGGCTTGGGCAGCCATCACGGTTGATAGATCATGCCCAAAAGGGGACGTTCTCATCTAGGCATTATACAGAGGCATCCTACCAAGTAACAATGAAATCCCTTCATAAATACGACCTGTAGACTGTGCTAATGGTTTTCGGGTTTTGGGCTCGGGCAGCCATACCGGTTGCCCGACCGCGACCAAAAGGGGACGTTCTCATCTAGACATGACCCCAAACCTGCATATGAAACTTTGTGACGATCAGACAAGAACTGCGGGGTGTAGCCCGTGCTAAAGGAAAATGTGAACAGACGTCACAGACTAACAGACTTCCGCACGCGTGATGGCAATAGCTTATCTTGACTATGTCAAGTTAAGCGAAAAACCAAAACCTTTATGCACATCTAGAGACCCTCCTGGAACATTAAAAGACACTTTCAATATTTCAAATAAAAACCACTAGGAGCCTTTCGCCGCAAACCGATTCTCTAATGACAAAAGTAGTGCTATGGGTGCCCCATGAGGCCGAATCAAAAAACCAAAACCTCTATGCACATCTAGAGACCCTACTGGAACATATTAAAACATTTTCAACATTAAAAATTAAAACCCCTTGAAGCCTTCCACTGTAAACTGATTTTCCAACAATAACTACAAAAGTGGAGCAACAAGTGCCACACAGGGAATCAAAATTCCAAAACCTTTATGCATATCTACAGATGCTACCTGAACACCTCAGCATAGTTTAAATGTTTCAAATTACATACTATTTGTGATATGAAGTTTGGACGTATGGACGGGACAGAGATCACCACAATATCCCTGCATTTTTTTTTAAAAATGCTGGCATAAAAATAACAAAGAGGCAGTGAGGGGTTGGGGAGAGTGGCACTGAAAGTCTCAAGTTCACTAGACAAAGATCAAAGGGTAGTGGTTTGGGGCATCCAAGCATCGCAGAGGGGGATGGAAGCTACGAGTCAGAAGAGGGTTTGGGAATTTAAAATTTTTTATGGGGGTCTGAGACTGTGGAATACTGGGAATAAGGTCATGCCTAGGCCTAACGTGAGCTCACACTGTGCCTTCTAAAACAAGTGGCAGATCCCTTACAACCCTGTCTTCCCAAAATACCAAATATGCATTGGATTTTAAGAAAATATTAAGAATAGTTTTATTTTTTGTCGATGGATGCTGGATAGTCAGAGTCAAAATAAAGTAACAAGATGATGGTTTTCTCACACACCTACAAAGTTACAATAAAATCCCTTCATAAATATGACCTGTAGACTGTGCTAAAGGTATTCGGGCTTGAGCAGCCATCATGGCTGTCATCTGGGCATAATCTGGAGTGATCCTACGAAGTTACAATGAAATCTCTTCATAAATATGACCTGTAGACTGTGCTCAAGATTTTTGGGCTTCGGGCACCTGTAGCCATCACAGTTGACCAATCATGACCAAAAGGGGATGTCATCATCAAGGTATTATATGGAGTCAACCTAACAAGTTACAATGAAATCCTTCCATAAATACGACCGAAAGACTATGCTAAAGGTCTTTGGACTCGGGCAGCCATAAAGGCTGAAGGATCGTGACCAAAAGGGGATGTTCTCATCTAGACATTATTTGGAGTCATCCTACCAAGCTACAATGATATCCCTTCATAATTCTGACCTGTAGACTGTTCTAAAGGTTTTCGGGCTTCGGGCCCCTGTAGCCGTCACATTTGCCCAATCATGTCCAAAAGGGGACGTTCTCATCTAGACCTTATATGAAGTCAACCTACCAAGTTACAATGAAATCCCTTCATAAATATGACCTGTAAACTGTGCTAAAGGTTTTCGGGCTTCGGGCTCGGGCAGCCATCATGGTTGAATGATTGCAATCAAAGGGGACAATCTCATCTGGAGTGATCCTACGAAGTTACAATGAAATCCCTTCATAAATATGACCTGTAGACTGTGCTCAAGGTTTTTGGGCTTCGGGCACCTGTAGCCATCACAGTTGACCAATCACGACCAAAAGGGGATGTCATCATCTAGGCATTATATGGAGTCAACCTAACAGGTTACAATGAAATCCTTCCATAAATATGACCTTTTGCCTATGCTAAATGTTTTGGGGCTCCGGCACCCATCATGGCTGAATGATCGCGATCAAAATAGGACGTTCTCATCTAGACATTATTTGGAGTCATCCTACCAAGTTACAATGAAATCCCTTCATAAATATGACCTCTAGACTGTGCTAAAGGTTTTCGAGCTTTGGGCTCCTATAGCCGTCACAGTTGCCCAATCACGTCCAAAAGGAGACTTTCTCATCTAGACATTATAAGAAGTCAACCTACCAAGTTACAATGAAATTCCTCAATAAATATGACCTGTAGACTGTGCTAAAGGTTTTCGGGTTTTGGGCTCGGGCAGTCGTCACGGTTGACAGATCACACCCAAATGGGGAAATTCTCATCTAGACATCATAAGGAGTCATCCTACCAAGTTACAATGAAATCCCTCCATATTAAACATGACCTGCAGATTGTGCTAAAAGATTTTGGGTTTCAGGCTTGGGCAGCCATCACAGTTGACAGATCATGACCAAAAGGGGATGTTCTCATCTAGATAATATACAGAGGCATCCTACCAAGTTACAATGAAATCCCTTCATAAATACGACCTGTAGACTGTGCTAATGGTTTTCGGGTTTTGGGCTTGGGCAGCCATACCGGTTGACCAGCCGCGACCAAAAGGAGACGTTCTCATCTAAACATGACCCCAAACCTGCATATGAAATTTGTGACGATCAGACAAGAACTGCAGGGTGTAGCCCATGCTAAAGGAAAATGTGAACAGACTCACAGACTAACAGACTTCCGCAAACGTGATGGCAATAGCTTATCTTGACTTTGTCAAGTTGTTAAGCTAATAATTAACTTTGAGGGTGGGGGGGGGCACATTCGCTATTTAGTAAAATTTAAGAAGTTGTCTGACGCCAGTGAGGAGCTATACCTGACAAAGAAATTTGAAAGCCAAAATTAAGGGGCTATATAAGTAATGGAATTTAGTTTATTTGGAAATTCTCACCTCTGATATTCCTTAAATTCAGATTAAATATACACAAATTATACATCAAAATGAAGGTTGGGATGTGTAGAACACGAAACACATATGTACTCAACTCATAGAGTTGACAGCAGGCACCACTGGTTCCTGGAAGTCTGCTATCGTATTCGTGCCAGAACTGATAATAAAATAAAATAATATTTTGCAAGAACTCATGGACGAATGTGCTTCAGATATTCAATAACAAAGCTAGGCATTCAAAACACTTTCGAGTGCAGCGATAGGACTGCATTTTGGAAAAGGACAACACTGTCTGCATTTTTTATTGAAGATGGTTTCCATGCTCGACAGACATGTGCAAATCACTCGATACCACAAATTTCCATCAAAAAACAAAATCGTAATTCTAAGAAATTTCAACAGGTATACCTTGCATTGAATATGGCAACTGTGCAGTCTCCATCTAATAACAGTATACTGTATTGAGGCGATCTTTCTCATTATTTGATTTTAGACGGCATTGTATATAAATGCTTTTTCCATCTGACGATGCCAACTGGAAATCGAAAGTAAATTCATATGTAAACAAAAGCAAATGTTTTAGAATTTATCCCCATGCAGCTCTGTCACTGTGTTTTGAAGAATTTTGATGCCCTAGCTTTGTTCTTGGATATGTAAAGCACATTTGGCTACAAGTTCTTCTCCTGAAATATTATTAAATTATCAGTTCTGGTACGAATACAGTAGCAGACTTCCAGGAACCAGTGGTGCCTATGGTCGACTCAATGAGTTGATTACACATGTGTTTCGTGTTCTATACATCTCAATCTTCATTTTGATGTACGTTTTGTGTATATTTAATTTGAATTGAAGGAATATCAAAGGTGAGAAATTTCAAAATAAACAAAATTACGTTACTTATATAGCCCCTTAAAGTGATGGAATAAAACATTTTTTCGTCTAAACGTTATAATGGTCACCTATGGGAAAATATTTAGTTCTGTAATACCTACATGTATATTACTAGTAGTATTACTTAATACTATTAGTATTACTAAACTACCTAGGTGTGCAGAGAAGTCGGCCCATTGCGAACTCTGCCCAGAGAAGTCGGCCCCCGGAGAAATCAGCCCAAACAATTTCGGATAAGTCGGCCCCACAAACTACAGGAGTACTCGGACCATAGGAGAAGTCGGCCCCAACAATTTAGGAGAAGATGGCCCCACAAACTAATAAAAGTAGCGTTTAGCTCAGCATTTTATTTTGTCAAATGGGGGTGGGGGGAGATTAGGGTGCTTCGATGGAAGTGGACAAAACATAAGATGGCTTCTTTCGACTGATTGGCAAAAAAACGCCTTTTTGGGTTGGCAAAAATGACAACATAACAGACTTTTTTTCAATATTTAAATGCTAGAAAGACATTTCTCAAATGATGAATCAATTAATTCGGTGATTGAGAAGATGTCATCCTCCTCCCTCTGAAGTAAAGCAGATTTAATTTTTACAAAAACATCCATTTGGGATTGCCTGTCACACCTTTTCCTGAGTTATTACTCTAACAACAATATTTAAATCAAGACACGTTTGTCACAAACAGAGCTCATTTATCTGTATCTACAACAATAACACCACCATCTTTTACAACGTTGTATTGTGTAGACGTGAAAGTTCGTGGAAGATTTATGCTTCAATACAGTGTTGGATAAGTTTAGTTTGAAAATGTTGGATAAGTTATTTAATCTCATCATTTTTTTTTATTTATAGCTTAAAAGTGAGTACAACCTTACTCAAATTTATTCTATAATACTTTTCCCATAGGCCGACTTCGTTTGGGGGTGACTTCTCTTGTGGGCCAACTTCGTTTGGGGCCGACTTCTCTCATGGGCAGACTTCTCCTTCTCTCATGGGCCAACTTCTCTGATGTGCCGACTTTGTTTGAGGCCGACTTCTCTCATGGGCCGACTTCTCTTGTGGGCCGGCTTCTCTCGTGGGCCGAGTTTGTTTGGGGCCGACTTCTCCAGTATTCAACTTCCTATTAGTATTAGGCTATAGACCTAAGTACAGGTTACAATACAGTGTTTTGGTGGTAAACAGTGCCTCTAGTGGTTTGCACCCAACCTTTAATGGAGGATAAAAGTTCCTGGAATTATCCGATTGGTGGAAAATGAACTGAGCTTGTAAGTGTGAATAAAATTTTAAGTGCATGTTTTGGAAAAGATTTTAAATATTGGTGACTATTGTCTTCTGAAATGTGTGAGAGAAGATTAAAATTGGGTGGCGGTAGGTAAAAATATGTCTATTTCATTCAGTGCAAAACTGGACGGGAGTACAGTAAGCTCCAAATTTAAAGGCAAAATTCACATGGCAACCTATATTTTTTTTCAGTATATTGTTTTCATGAGATGATAAACTAAATGGATAGATGGTTGTTTTTGCCCAAATCAGCCTGAAAAGATGGGGAGAGAAGGAAAGATTAGTACTGTTGTCAATGGAAAAAAAACACTGTATTGTAACCTATAGGTTATGAACCACTAAATAAGTGAACACGTGACTTGGAGCTAAGGCTGTCACGATTATGAATTTTCATAATCGATTATTTTGTCATAAAAATCGATGGTTATTCGATTATTTATGGTTAATATTTCTGTCTCGTTTCCCAGAACTTTGTTTATGAAATAACTTAATACCTAATATCCTAATCGTAAATGAAGCAAACGAACAGCAAACCTTGAAAAAGGAATACAATGTAGCCATTGAAAGACTTTTTTTGGCAGGTCACATGACTCACATCAAAGGAATGAGAAGTATTGGGAACTGAGTGATCACGCATACAATGATGACTGGGTTTCGGCTAACTTTAACTCGCGTGGTGCTGCGACTTGAAGCTATATATTTTTTTTATGTTTTAACCCCGTTCACACTCACACACACATTTGTTGTCGAAATAGGTCCTTTATGTGAAACAATAGCTTGTGAATCAATATTTCCCCTTTGTTTAACAAAAAGGTATGACAGCACATGTCCAGTCAAATAATCGATCATTGAAAAAAATCGTCGATTATAACCTCAATCGACGGTTGATCGATTTTTTGATCATTCGTGACAGCCTTACTTGGAGCATTTGACACCCTATGTTGTGAATAGGATTAAATAGGGCTGATCAGCTGATTGGTTAAATATATTTTTACTTTGAAACCATAAATTAAAATTTTGATTCGTCCACTTTAGAAAGGATTAATAAGTTTGTTTGTAATTTGGTCCCGGAATGTATGAGAATCTCTCAAAAACACGAGGCATGGGAAAAAAAAGTGTGAAGGTCATTCAGTACAAGACGATACGGTAGTTGTGAAAATTCGAAATTTAAACTGAAATTTGATGTGGCAACATATATTTTTTTCCAGTTTAATTTTTTCAAGAGATGATGTACTTTGTAGATGTATAGGTATTTTTTTCAAAACAACTTGGTGTGTTGTACAGAGAGTGGAAGGTTAACACTGTGGTCAATGGAATTTATTTAGGCGTTCATAACCTATAACTTGTCTCTTCACGAAATTAGGAGATAAAAGATTATAAAGACAGAATGCATTTCTCATACCATCTAATTTTCGTTTGTGACTATTTGTGTGTGAGCTATTTGACATGTATTGTGATAAACTACAATAATAGTCCGAAATTCTCGATTTCCATGTGAGTTTGAGTTGGGGACTAAAACGTATTTGAATTCCACGATTCGCCATCGTTCTACGCTGTCAAAAGTTTTTCCGAAACAACTCGCCCCCGTTGAGCGGTCACACTAAAATAAGTCTTAAAGAGATCAAATCTTAAAACAAGATACCCCCAAGAGACAACAAGGCTGATTGTTTATTGAAGTTTAACGGCACTTTCTGCAGCTGACTATTCGTTAACTGTTAGATAGGGTCCGTGTCAACTCGCCACCGGGTCAACTCGCCACCTGTACTTTCCGCGGGTCAACTCGCCACCAATTTGGTGGCGAGTTGACTCACTTTTGGTGGCGACTTGACCCACTTTTCCAAAGATTTTAAAAGTTTTTTTTTCTTACTTTACGCATTTTTTCAAAAAAAAGAACAAACAAACAAATATGTACTTACTATTTAATCCACGTCTGTCCAAGAATAACTCCTACTTGAAAATGAGAAACTAGCAGATAGTTTAGGTTTGTTTGGATTGCAATGATTGTAAAAACAGCGGTCCATGAAAGGTGATGACGGCTCAATGAAAGTTTGTAATTTGTTCCGATGAAACCATATAGGTAAGCTGTTATCACAATGCCTGAATGCAAACTTAGTAATCTCTAATCATGAGATATTGTTCATACCTTTTGATGAAATAGTGACTACTCTTTTTGATGCACCGATCACTAAGCATATATATTGGATGCATTATCCATCAGCTTCACAATCTACCAAAATGTATTTGTGTATCAAATGCAATGAAGAAGTCAGGCCGAGGCAACATGCTGTCTCCTGTGACAGATGCGAGGGGTGGACGCATCGGAAATGTGATACGGGAATATCGTACCAAGACTACATGCAGGCACAGAGAGAAGTTATTGAATTAAATTTTCTTTGTGGACCATGTTCTGAAAGGTAATTTCACTTAATATGTATAGCCATTGCATAATTTACGTTAATATTAATTAGTTTACACGTTTTCGTTTAGTGAGTAATTCATTTCTTAAATATTCATCATTTATCTTTGATACGTCGGTATTTCATTCATTTATTTAGTTTACATATCTTTGTTAAGTATTTCATTCATTTATTATTTATTTATTACTTATTATTCAATTATTTACGTTAAACTTGTTTGTAAGTATTTAGTTTACATATCTTTGTTAAGTATTTCATTCGTTCGTTCGTTATTATTCAATAATTCACTTGTAAGTATTGAGTTTACAAATCTTTTGTTAAGTGAGTATTTCATTCATTTATTACTTATTACTTATTTAATTATTTACGTTAAACTTGTTTGTAAGTATTTAGTTTACATATCTTTGTTAAGTATTTCATTCGTTCGTTCGTTATTATTCAATAATTCACTTGTAAGTTCATTTATTACTTATTACTTATTCAATTATTTACGTTAAACTTGTTTGTAAGTATTTAGTTTACATATCTTTGAGTATTTCATTCATTCATTCATTCATTCATTCATTCATTCATTCATTCATTCATTCATTCATTTATCTGTAATTTACAGCAATTCCCTTGACAATGCTAACACAGCCATGCTTGTTGAAATGATGGAAACTAATGCATCAGACATCCTAATGGAAGAAAGAAATGGACGGGATGAAGAAACAATTGAAGTCGAAGCAACAGAAGACAATGTGAGAACAGATGAGTCTGCTACACCAAATATGGAACATCAGAATAATGGTGATGTACAATCTTCAGAATTAGATGGGAGTTTTGACCTCCCCCACAGACAAATATCTGAAAGACCAGAGACCTTAGAAACTTCCATAGCAGAACCAACACTTCCGTCCTTCGCTCTTTTCCTCCTTTCTTCCCCCTTCCCTCCTTTCGTCCTTTGTTCATTCATATAATGACGCGCCAATTAAATATTTATTCGATTTTTTTTTCAGCATGGCATAGGAGGTTGAATTGCCGGGGGACATAGTTTAACATTCTACAAACTGGTACCGATTTTGATGAAAGAATCCAAGACAGTTGAAATGAGCGTTACATCAAATGATTTAGAAGGTGATCGGCGATTAAAATACACCAAATTATCCAAGAAACTAGAGGAAGCATGGAGGCTGTATTCAGAACATGAACTGACGTCGACCGGATTTTTGAGGCGCTGTGCTACATTATATTCAATTTCAGATTCTTAAATTAGTTATGTGCATGTTTTATATAAATAATTAGTGCTCGATGTCAAAAATAAACTTGATGTATATATTATTTATATTATGTATTTGTAACCACCAATAATTGAAAAAGCATCGATGTTAAAATAGTCTACTTTTATTAAATAAAATTACTAAATTACTAAATAAAAATGATGAAAAAATATGACAATATTTAATGAAAAAAAATAGTGTTTCACAAATCCGTATTGAGTTATTTTTTCCGGTGGCGAGATGACCCGTGGCGAGTTGACCCGTGGCGACTTGACCCGGTGGCGACTTGACCCGGTGGCGAGTTGACCCGGTGGCGAGTTGACCCGTTCCCGTTAGATAGGCACCCCGTTTCACCCATCTTGTGTGCAGTATTGAGTATTTAAACCCAACATATCTGTTTGTTTCAAAAATGCCTAAACACAAATTTCATCATCCCAAAAGTTGTTTTTCGAGGCATTTTAGTTTTTCATCACACACATATCATTATCGACGACATTGGCTTAATCTTTGATGAAAAATGTGATTCCGTCCGTTTACACACCACGAATCTAAGGGTTGTCACTAAAAAGTGTACTCCGACCCCGACCCCGACTACGAAATTACCGACTCCAAAAATATTTCTTTTTATAACTCTTTTATTAATGGATCAATTATACTGAAATTCAACATAAATGTACAGAATTATGTGTAGTATACATACAATCATATATATGTTACAAAAAATTATGATTTTCATTAAATTGACTTTCATTGGGGTTTGCCTCACTAAAAAGTGTACTCGGCGATTTCAACAAAATTTCATTCTCTCATTCATATAATACATTCTTCCAGCTAATTTATTCTGACAACCGAATCTAAGTCACTTGCTATTTGCCGACGATTTAGCGATCATCTCAAACTCGTCTCGGGGACTACAGAGAGCATTGGATAACTTGGATGCCTACTGCACTAAAACACACTTTGCGTAAATGTTGACAAAACTAAAGTTATGCTTTTTCAATCGCGAAATAATAAGGAGCCACATGGTTTTCATATTGGGGACATGCAATGAGCTTATGGACGCCTATCAGTACACATATCTGGGACTTTCGTTTACATCCAACGGTAAACTACAGAATGCGCAACAAGATTTCAAACTGAAAGGTTTAAAAGCTCTCCCTGAACAACAACTTTAAAAGAAAGTGCCTTCCACCTGTTTCGGTTTACCTAATACTATTTAACATCCTGATAAAACCTATCTTCTTATACGGCAGTGAATTATAGGCCACGGAAATCAATGATGCTAATATTGATAAATCGCCATGTGAAACCGTTCATATTCAGTTGTGTAAGTTAGTCCTGGGTGTGAACAATAAATCACCGAACCATGCAGTGAGAGCGGAACTTTGACAGTACCCACTGCACATAGATGCCAAAATCCAGTTGGCCAAGTTTGTATAAAAATTATATGACCTCCAAACCCCTTCCTTTCTATCAGAGGCTAGAACTGAATCCGAGAATTACAGAATGTCGGACTCAATATTGGTTAAATATCAGCAGCTTATAGCCACTTATAATCCTGAAAATAAATCTGAACAGAAAATCCCGTTTCAGCCTGTGAAATACATAACAATAAGGGAAAATCCGGAAGAGACCCATTTAAATAATTTTTATAATGCTGTATTTGACGACAACAGGAAAAATGGAAAAAATAAACTGAGAACTTATCGAGAGTTTAAGAACAAATATCACCTGGAGCCTTATTTGATTTATACAACATCCCCCGAGACGAGAAACATATTTACTATTTTGCGTATTATAAGTAACCACAAACTTATGATAGAAAAGGGGAGGCATATGCAACCACCCATCCCCGTAAGTGAACGCTTATGCGCGGTGTGCGGCTCAGGTGCCGTGGAAACAGAATGGCACTTCGTTATGGAGTGCGGTGAATATGCATCTCTCAGAGAACGTGCATTTAACAAATTTGAACATGAATACCAAGAGTATGGTGAGATGGACACATCCGAGAGATTCATATTCCTGATGAGAAAAAATGTGCCACAGCTGTGCAGTATCATCTGTAATATGACGCAGCAATTCTTAAAACAACGAGAACAAGTTTTGTCAATCTGACACCAAGAAGTGACATTAACAATATTACATTACAGCCACTATAAGCCTTAATATTTACGTTTGTCATTCGGAATTAGTATTGTTTTATGTTTCTATTTATGTTCATTTTGTATATACAAAGCAATCTGCCTTTGTTCTGGTGTATCTGCTTATAAATCTTATCTTATGGGTAATTCTCCAATTTGCGGATTCCGTCATTCTTCTATCCCATTTCCTTAATGAGATCTCATGGGAACTTACTCTGCTCGAAAGGTATAAGTGAACCTATCTCAATAATTTTCAATATTCTCCTGAATAATAATTATTTCCCTTTTATGTGGAAAAAGCTAATGTTAACACCCGTTCTAAAAAAAACACCCTTCCAATTTAGTAACCGAATATCGCCCGATATCTCTCCTTGTTGTGTTGGCAAGGTTTTTGAAAAATGTATTTTCAAACAGTTGTGGAAGTGCTTGAGTGACAGCAACATCCTAAGTCAATTTCAGTCAGGGTTCACTCCTGGTGACTCGACTATACTTCAACTAACTGACAACTATGACGAATTCTGCCGAGCCATCGACGAAAAGAGGTTCGGGTGGTCTTCTGTGACGTCAGTAAAGCATTCGATAAGGTGTGGCATGTGGGTCTCATTCTCAAGCAGGAGAAAATTGAAGTGTCAAGTGATTTACATGCATTTTTAAAATCGTACCGTTGTGACAGGGTCCAGCGGGTCGTAATTGCCTCCGAGACGTCATTCTGGAGATCGCTAAACTCTGGAGTTCTTGAGGGGTCGATACTTGGCCCGTTATTATTTCTCATATATATTAAAGACATAACAGAGAACCTCTTAAGACAAAATCATCAACGTCATTAAAAAATGCAAAAATTCCTCCTCACCCGGCGAAGACGAAGTAAGCTACAAAACTCTAAAACAAAGCGCAAACTCCCTAATCGAAAAACTAAACAAACTGTTCAAAACATGCCTCACCCATGGCTACTTTCCCAAATGTTGGAAAAAAGCCATCGGTGTCATGATACCCAAACCTGACAAGGACCCCTCCGATCCAACCAGCTACCGCCCAATCAGCCACCTCAGCTGCATTGGTAAGACATTCGAACGAATCCTTACCAATCGGTTCAGGGGACACCTTGAAGACATCGATTTTTTCAATAAATGGCAAAGAGCCTATAGAAACCGTAAAGAAGGCATCGAACATGTCTACCGACTAGTCACCCAAATGAAAACCGCTATCAACAATCAGCAAATAGGCGCGGCAGTCCTGTTAGACGTCGAAAAAACATTTGACTCCGTTTGGCACAATGGAATGCGCTACAAATTATCAAAAATGAAACTCCCCAAGAAACTGCTCAGATTACTATCATCTTTCTTAAATGATCGCGAAATTAAAGTCAGAGTGAACAATGACATGTCTGACAGTGTTCCCCTTGAAGCAGGCACCCCCAAGGATCCGTCCTAAGCCCCCTCCTTTACATCTTCTATGTAAATGACCTTAACTTCTCCGAGGATCGTGTTCAAGTCTCCTAATTCGCGGATGATAAGGGCCTCTGGGACTCTAACAATACGGCCAATCTGCTCCAAAAATCCCTGCAACGCGTTCTCGATGACCTAGAACAATGGTGTGCCAAATGGAGAATTAAGCTAAACGCCAATAAAACCCAACGAATCACCTTTACCTGCAAGAAAAATAAGCGTGATTTTGACCTAAAACTTATGGATAACACCCTCCCAGAATACAAAGAGGCGAAATTCCTGGGCATCACCATTGATCAAAAATTGTCCCTTAACAAACACACCGACGACATGGCGAAAAAAGCCACCAAACGCATTAACTTATTGAAAATGCTAAAGGGAACTTCATGGGGAGCCAACCAGTCCACCCTACTCAAACTATACAAAGCCCTTGTGCGCCCAGTACTCCAATACGGTGCAATCATACTGACCTCAATCAAACTAATATGGGAAAACTCCAGAAGGTCCAAAATCACGCGCTTAGAGTTGCCCTCCGCGCCCCATGGGACACACCCATCAGAACACTCCACGACAGGGCCGATATTCCCACCATTAAAGACCGCCTAGCCACTCTGGCCCCGAAAAATCATGACCGGTTAGCCGACACCGAACTAATCTCCGAACTTGGAGCCATTTGCGAAAGCCGTTAAAAGCCCAAAAATTGCAATCGAAATTAAGACCGCTCGAAAAAACTAGGGAACGAGAAGGTGAACTAACAGGCAGAGTAACAGCTTAACTGTGGCCTTCTACCAGAAAGGGCTGCCTTCACCGACTCAACTAAAACTACTTCAGGATTAAATATTGTTAAAAAACTAAATAAATAGGGAACGAGAAGGTGAAGAAACAGGCAGAAAAACAGCTTAACTGTGGCCTTCTACCAGAAAGGTCTGCCTTCACCGACTCATCTAAAATTACATCACGATTGGATACTGTACATCTCACATCCGGCCGTGGGGGGGGGGGGGGGGGGGGGGGGGGGGTCGGCCCACACAGGACGCTCGCGATACCAGGCGCGAGCGTTTTGTGCGGGCTGGTCCCCCTCCGGCTGGGGGGTGGGATTTGCAATGTTTAATCGTGATCCAAAATAAACTCAAACTAGTCTAAATACGGTCGAAACCAGCGAAGGGCATAACAGAAACACCCTCGGGTGTAGTTTAGTGTCTAAACCTGTTACCCTCCCGCTACAAACTCACTATCACCCTAAGAAGGTGATCTAACTGGCAGATTAACAGCTTAACTGTGGCCTCCTTCCAGAAAGGGCTGCCTTCTCCGACCCAGCTAAAGATTAGATCACAAAATTAAAACATAATGTGCCACTTTTATCTTTTTATCTTTACATATTCTACTGAAAAATAATTTTGCCTTCTTTTAAGCAGGTACACAGAATATGCTTTTTGACCAGCACCCCAATGGCCGCTATGGACTGTCTAACCGTTATGGAAATGGTAACCCCCATGGTTCCTGAACATCCTCCACTCTATCCCTAAAAGTGGTCGACCACTTTAAGGGAGGCGAGCGTTGGTCCTGCGTCCCGACTCTGACCCTTTTTGTAAGCGCATTGCGCATCTTTTTGTCCCAACCCATTAGAATTACAATGCAGGCCTGCCCCCGAACCAGAGAAGTTCGTGTCTTCTCCTTGGTGGTCCCCGAAAGGGGTCGTTGTTGTTTCCATTAAAGACATCCTATCAAACAGAGACAGCCTGAGGCAGATTATACTTGCCAGTGATGGCCATCACTCAATATCACCTCCGAAGTGGCAGACTATACTTGCCCGAAAATCCAGATCGACTGCACCCCCGGGGAGAGGTAGTACCTTTGTGAGAGGACCCAAGCTCTCACACTGGTCCTCACCCGAGGGTTCAACCGACAACAGTCAAAGAGACTATCACGCCGCAACCGGTGACACCTGCCGAGTACCTGAACCTGTTCCTTCTTCAACACGAGTAGACATGTGGAAATTAGTCATTTACAGTCAATGAGAGTCGAAAGGGGCTTGTTCCCCATACCGTCCCTGCGCGCCATCGGCGCGTTAAACCATTCCATTCGGGATTGTCTTAAGTAGCATTCAGCACTTCGCTGACGATACATCATTGTATCTCATAGTTGAAAATCCAACCCAACTGTGATCAACCAGGATCTGACTACAAGAGAGCATTGGGCCAATACCTGGTTGGTTGAGTTTTATTTATAAAAAATCTGAAAGCATGCTCATATCGCGCAAGGTTACACTTGCTTTGCACCCACCACTATTTCTTGGTAACACCCAGGTATCGGAAGATGAAAGTCATAAGCACCTGGGAGTTATCTTGAATGGTGCATGTGCGTGGAATGACCACATCGAACATATCTGCGGCAAAGATTGGTCCCGCGTAAATTTACTGAGGAGGCAAAAGTTTACCCATAAAAAAGATTTACTTTGCCTTTATCAGGCCTCTTCTTGAATACGCGGTAGCATCATTTGGGACAATTGCACGTCGAGTATACAAACGAGCTGCAAAAAGTACAGTTGGCTTCAGCAAGGATAGTGACTGGCGCAACCATGAGTTCTAGGACTTCCGCGTTGCACAATGAAACCCACTGGGACTCCATTGAGGAAAGACGACGCATGCACAAACTGAAACAATTGTTCCGAATGTTTTCATCATATGACGCCTCCATATATTGCTAATAAAGTTGCCCCAACAGTCTCTGCTACCAGTCAATGTCCCAATTTCCGAGCAAGTGCTAACCTCAGAGTTCCCTTCTGCGACAACCAACTGTACCAGTCTTCCAGTTTATTGAAAATTGGGAAACGAATACACTTTTGCGTTTGAGCAAAAATACCTTTAATTTGTGTGGATGGACTGTCACTGGGTTGCGATGGGATGGTTTCTCCAACCTACAAAAGCTGATGATTTTTCAAAATAATACTGGAAAATGAGTTTTCAGTTCGTGGATCACGGAGTAAAACTCCATGCTCCATAGGAGGTGGATCTACTCGTGCTCTTTGTTCCTTGTTTTCTGAAACTGTACAGATAGTATTCGGGGGGAGAGTCTACCCCGCCGCGATTCCGGGACTTGGTCCAGCCCCCCCCCCCCCCCCCCCCCCCCCCGCCGTACTGTGCGCGAAATTTGAACGCGTATATAAACATGTGTGTATATGTGTGATTTCATGTACTTGTCCAAGTAAACACAAGCGTTCCTAGATCGGCCCTTACGAGCGAACGGGCGGCAAATATTTCATTTAAGATATTTCATATTTCATACTTTGGAGTGTCGGAGTTTGCATTTGCATCCATCAAAACTTCGTCCAGAAAAGCTGTTGGTTGGAGCTTGCCCACTACCTAATAAAATAAATTAAAACTTTTCGTCGATTGAAATACTGAGCTTAAAACATTTTTGTTGAGTGGTGGTCGGTTTACAGTCTACTAAAACAAGCATTATTTATTCTCCTTTATATTTTCTTTTCCCACAATCTTTATCTTCTTCTCTTGGAAACTTATAACTTTGTATTATAAGGATGTTAAAATGTTCACCTATGTATGTCGTTCCTGTTCATTTTTGTTTATATTGTTACTGCATTATACAGGAGAGGAACGAAAATAAGTTGCTAAAACTTGTGTTCCAATCCTTTTGGTCAACTATCATCAACGACAAATAAAATATGTTTAAACTAAAACCAGTCTTCATTTATACCGAGAACTACAAGCCTATGGAACGACATACCGTTATCAATCAGAGAAAACTCATCGGTGAGTAATTTCGCAAGTTATTTTAACAGGGGCAATCTGCGACCCCCGTCATTTTATGGGCATGCAAAATCACGAGTAGGGCAAATCGATCACTGAAGATTGCGGTTGTGTTGCAGTAATCTTAGCATCCATTTATTCAATAACCATCTGTCGCCATCTCCCATCTTAGTGTGACGAACTCGAGACAAGCGAACATTTTCTCTTGTTCTGTCCTGTCTTTGAAGAGGCACGCAGGTCACCAATAAAATCTCTTCCATTCGCACCAGATGTGACAACATTATTTTTTGGATCCAAATTCCTTACCAATGATAAAAATTCGTCTGTTTTTGAAATGGTGCAGAACTTTATTCTACTTAGTAAGCCCTTCCAATAATTGTAACCTTACCGCTGCTCACCTTATAGTTTACAATAGTGGAATCTGGGCCAAGTCACCCACTGGGTAATCTCTCACTACAACATCTCTTCCAAATGAGCTTATATCGTGTTATCCAACTATTTTCTCGAAAAGATCAGCAATGGTCTTTTCTGTTAATGGACCATCAAGCTTACCCGATGATCGCGTGGCGATGGGTCTGTTCGTCTCGGATGAGAGCCTGGTTCACTATCCACTTTTCATACCGTTGGGGTTTTTCGTTCGGGGGGAACAGGGTTCTGGGGGATTGTTTTGGACGCTGTGTGCCGCGTGGGCGATCAATGTTTCGTATTTTATTGAACGATACATTGCATGCTAATGAAATAATGCGTCTTACACCTGCGATACATTGTATATTGTTCGTTTTTCGAGGGTGCATTGTGCCGGCGGGGTCCTCCGGAGCCGGGTTCCGTCCTGGAGCGAAAAACTTCTAAAGTGCACGCACCCTCTCCCCCCTCCGCTGTCCATTCAAATATTCTCCTGGCACACTAGTGTTGGGCTACAATCTCCAAGTGATTCAGTTCCCAAACTGTTGTTGTTGAATGTTGATGTCTAGTGCATTCAAGCTCGCCTTTTCCAAATGTCTTCCTTCTCTTTCACTCTTCCTCTCGTTCTACTTTTTCATTTTTTTCAGTGTTTAAACAATATCCAACCAGCCCACCCGTTCTATCTGTCTAATTGAAACTGTGTAATCTTACAGACTTGGGAGACGGTTCACATCAGCTTTCTTCCGAATCCCCTACTACAACAATTTAGTTTGATACATTATGTGTTAATTGTATTCACTCCAAGTTATGTACAAAACATCCAATCCGTTTACACTTGTTCGCATGTATACAGTTAACCTGTTTTTTCTTTCAATACATATTGTTTAAACTAAATGACATAACTGCGTTGTAAGAGCCTGCTTCACTGCCCGCTTCTCACGCTGTTGGGTTTTTTTCGTTTGGGGGGGGGGGGGGGGGGGGCGGGGCGGGGCGGGGGTTCCGGGGGATTGTTTCTGGCGTTGTGTGCCGCGGGGAGCGATCAATGTTTCATATATTATTGAACGATGCATTGAATGCTAATGAAATAATGCGTCTTACACCTACGAGACATTGAAAATTGTTCGTTTCCCGACGGTGCATGGCGCTGGCGGCGGTCCTCCGGAGCCGGGTTCCGTCCTGGAGTGAAAAGCTTCAACATTGCACGAACGAACGCACGCACGCACGCACGCACGCACGCACGCACGCACGCACGCACGCACGCACGCACGCACGCACGCACGCCCCCTCCCTCCGTTGTCCATTAGAATATTTTCCTGGCATACTTGTGTTAGGCTGCGATCTACAAGTGAGTCAGTTCCCAAACTGTTGTTGATCAATGTTGATGTCTATTCAAGTTGACCTTTTCCAAATGTTTTCCTTCTCTTTCACTCGTCCTCTCGTTCTACGTTTTCATTTTTTCAGTGTTTAAACAATATCCAACCGACCAACCCACCCGGTCTATCTGTCTGATTGAAACTGTGTAATGTTACAGACTTGGAAGACGATTCACATAAGCTTTCAGCTTTCTTCCGAATCCCCTACTACAACAATTAAGTTTGATACATTATGTGTTAATTGTATTCACAGAAAGTTATGTGCAAAACATTCATTTATTTATTGGTGTTTAAGGTCACATATTTCTGCACAATGGCTAATCATGGCCACGACAGTTTTACGGGTGGAGGAAGCCGGAGTACCCGGAGAGAACCACCGAGCAACGGCGAGCAACTGTCAGTTCACCAACATACTAACTCCACACAAGCAGGGTTAGCAATGGTTGAAGACAGATGCACCATCGACGTGCAGAACGCCTTAGTGCACAGCGTCGCCGTGTCCCCGCATGGGCAATGGGGGTGAAGTGTCTTGCCCAAGGACACAACGCGGTTGCCTCAGGTGGGATTCGAACCGAGGACCTCTCGGCTTGCAGACTGCACCTCTGCCCACTGAGTCACCGCGCCCCCACAAAAACATTCAATACGTTTACACTTGATCGCATGTTTTCAGTTAAACTGTTTTTTTTCAATAAATATTGTTTAAACCAAAGGTATATATGTTTTACTTTCTGAGAGAAAGTGTTCATCTGTTGGGTATCCAGCGTTTTCGCCACCCGGCGATTTCCCCATCCAGCATTTTCGCCACGCACTCGGCCTTTTCGCCACCCGGCGATTTCGCCACCCATCATTGTCACCACTCGGCCTTTTCGCCACCTGGCGATTTCACCACCTAAAATTTTTGACGCCCCAAGTAATATTCCTTGCATAAACAATTTATTCAATAAATTATTATATTAAATATCCAATTTATAAATTAACATAACTTCCGCTCATAATGTATTAAACTCTGCGGCGTGTTCTAAAGAACTAATCCCTGGTTGATAGATATTCATTCATTATAATAATACTGCGCTGTGCACGAAAGAACTACTGCCCATTGAGTGATTAATATTTAGTTAAAACAAATTAAAAAAAGACAAGGTATACAAACTATTGAGGAAGATATTTTCCTCGCTATTTTTACCTGCCGAGGACATCATGCTGTATAGTGCATGTTTAAATAAGTCGTAGGATGACCGCGGAAACATTTCACGGCTATCCAAAAACGTAAAACCTATTTATGGAAGCAGTGTACTTGTGAAACAATATGACCCAGGCTGTAGGATAATCGCAATAATAGTTTGTTATACTTCGGGTTCTTTTGTGGTTGTTCACTTTATACCCATTGTAATTTCTGTAGACCCCACTCCAAGTCATCCCTCTTTCCACTCCGCGACAAAGTGCTTACTGTTTCTGTTATCTCTAATTCGTTCCAATCCGCAGAAATGTCCCTTTACCTCTCAGTTTTGATAGCAATGGCCACCACATCCACCCCTATGCCGTCTAGGTATCTCACAAATCTTGGCTTTATTCCGCAAATCGCCCAAAGACCCCTTTATTTCGGCCCGTCCTCTCCAATTTCGATTACAATCCTTCTCTCCAATTTTTATTGTAATCCTGCACGAGAGAGGGGGTGAGGGAGGGAGAGAGAGTGAGTGAGAGAGAGAAGGGGGGGGGGAGGGGGCTTAGATAATCTTATTTTTACCAATATATTTTTATACCATAATAGCATGAACCAGCAAGGTACCAGAGTACCGCGGCTGAAATGCAGCCACGCTAATCAATTGCAAGATTACGTTTTCGGGAGTTATTATTCAGTTTTGTAATTAGTCTGTGTGAAACACACAGACTATTGTTTTTGCACGGTTTCTTTTTCTTTTCTTTTTTTCTTTTTTTTCTTTTTTTTTCTTTTTTTTCTTCTTCTTCTTTTTCTTCCTTTTCTGTTTCTTCTTCTTCTTCTTCTTCTTCTTCTTCTTCTTCTTCTTCTTCTTCTTCTTCTTCTGTCTTCTCATCACTTTTTTGTCAGCAAGATAACTCGAAAACGAATTGCCCTATCTCATTGATTTTTGGCATTCTGATAGACAGCCACAGGTTCTCGGCCACCTATGTTTTTCAGATTCCTGGGGTATCATGGGTGTCTGTAGGGGTGTTTTGAATGTGGGTCACGCCCATATCTCAGGCGTGGTATGACGTATGGACCTGGGACCAACACCAAATGAGTCGACACTCGATGGAGATTCAAAATATGGGTCAAGGTCACGGAGGTCACCTAGGGGGTCATTAAGTGCATTTTTCATAATTGCTGGAAATCACATTTTTTGACCCCCTAAAGCATTCCTGACATACACACATGCATTTTGACGTAAAAAAGTGGGCGTGGCCAAATTTTTTTTAAAGTGGGTCACGCTCATATCTCAAGCATGGTATGACGTATGGACCTGGGACCAACACCAAATGAGACGACACTTGATGGAGATTCAAAATATGGGTTAAGGTCACGGAGGTCACCTAGGGGTCATTAAGTGCATTTTTCATAATGGCTGGAAATCACATTTTTTTACCCCTAAAGCATTCCTGACATACACACATGCATTTTGACGTAAAAAAAGTGGGCGTGGCCAAATTTTTTTAAAGTGGGTCACGCTCATATCTCAAGCATGGTATGACGTATGGATCTGGGACCAACACCAAATGAGTCGACACTCGATGGAGATTCAAAATATGGGTCAAGGTCATGGAGGTCACCTAGGGGTCATTAAGTGCATTTTTCATAATTGCTGGAAATCACATTTTTTGACCCCCTAAAGCATTCCTGACATATACACATGCATTTTGACGTAAAAAAAGTGGGCGTGGACAAAATTTTTCAAAGTGGGTCACGCTCATATCTCAAGCATGGTATGACGTATGGACCTGGGACCAACACCAAATGAGTCGACACTCGGTGGAGATTCAAAATATGGGTCAAGGTCACGGAGGTCACCTAGGGGTCATTAAGTGCATTTTTCATAATTGCTGGGAATCACATTTTTGACCCCCTAAAGCATTCCTGACATACACACACGCATTTTGATGTAAAAAAAGTGGGCGTGGCTAAAAAAATTTTAAAGTGGGTCACGCTCATATCTCAAGCATGGTATGACATATGGACCTGGGACCAGGTCCAACACCAAATGAGTCGACACTTGATGGAGATTCAAAATATGGGTCAAGGTCACCGAGGTCACCCAGGGGTCAATGAGTGCATTTTTCATAATTGCTGGAAATCACATTTTTTGACCTCCAAATGCTTCCCCAAAATTCAGATGTGCATTTTTTTCATGAAAAAAGTGGGCGCGGCCAACATTTTTGAAAGTGGGTCATGCTCATATCTCAAGCATGGTGTGATGCATGGACCTGGAGCCAACATTAAATGAGTCGACACTCGATGGAGGTTCAAAAATATGGGTCAAGGTCACGGAGGTCACCTGGGGTCATTGAGTGCATTTTTCAGAATTGCTGGAAATCACATGTTTGACCCCCTGAAGCATTATTGGTATACACACATGCATTTTGACGTAAAAAAGTGGGCGTGGCCAAAATTTTTGAAAGTGAGTCACGCTCATATCTCAAGGATGGTATGACACACAGACATGGGGACCAACACCAAATGAGTCAACACTCCATAGAGGTTCACAATATGAACAAGGTCACTGAGGTCGCCCAGGGATAACTGAATGCATTTTTTAGTATTGCTGGGAATCACATTTTTGGACACCTAATGCATTCTCTTGACAAACCTTTTGAATGCTGTGCACATATATGCCTTTTCTGGTTTCTTAGAAGAATTGTTCTGATTCCATTATGAATATCTGTAAATACTGTTTACGAAAATCCATTCCAGATTTGTTTAAAAATATGTTACTCCCGAAAATAACCCTCCATAAATTCTCTTTTTATATAGTTTTTTCCCAATAGATATTTCAACTCTTTTCTTACAAGCTTAAATTTACTGGATGCAGTAAATTCTATTTCTCTAGTATTAACATTATTTTCTATTTCACTGATTTTTGTCTGATGGATTCTTTACTATTCTACTGAAATTTGGCACATATGTAGAGTTTCATTAGAAGTTTCTCACCTGAATCATGGCATTTCTGAAGTTTTTCTTTTTCTGCCAAAACCGTGCAAAATGTTGTCACAATGTTACGTTTTGCCACAATTCTCAAACAAGACCCAGGACGATTTAGCTGGAGCTTTCATCATATTTGTAGCATGACTTA
>CM062296.1:797649021-797670533 GCA_031216915.1 Pictodentalium vernedei
TACGTTGGCGTCAATGCACCAAGATCAACCTGCTCAGCCTGAGCCTGTCTATGGTTAGATGCTGTCTCCAAATCTTACCCCTCCAATATTCTAAAGTCCTAAGGTAATAGTTTCCCCAAATTACCTGCTTCAAGCAATCTTATAACATTCCTAATGTGTGTTCAACCTAAATTTGTTACAAAGCAGAGAATCGTTATCCAACAAAGCTAATTGACGAGATTCAATCAAATTGAGGTAATATGTATTTAAAACACTACAAGGCGCCTTTGTTCTTGATCTAGACACTCTTTATGCCAACCTCTATCAAACATTAAAGGTAACCTCAAAGTTCAGTTTTTAACCAGTAACATCAAAAACTTTTTCAAATGAGGCTGACCTATTTTTAATGAAAAAGTATGACATTCAATACTGTTATACGAGCGTCAGCCCTTCAGTCAATAGAAACCATTCTCGATACAAAGGGCACTTTTTTTAAGCCAGATGTAATAAGATCTGATACTATAAAAACAATTAAAATGATTATCGGCACGAAATTCGGCTCAAAATTCGGCAACACTCGTAACACAATCTTAAGAATCACAACATGAATAATGAAAATCCCCATCGTGTTTGCTGCGAAATGATGGACTAAGCGACTTACCAAGTCACTCCGTCCCAAAGTAATCACCCGACTGTACTGTAACATCAAAAGAAGAACTGCTAACATGACAAACAATGAGTCGTAGTCATATTCCGCATAACCGTTTCTTAACAATACTGAGCTTACAAGTGCCCCTATCTGAACAACAAGTACTATAAATACAAATATGCAAAATCGGATGTTTTTTGACAAGTCACTGGCATGTTGAGTTCTGCGCAACCAAGCTCCCATCATGAAATAGAAAAACCAAGTCCACAATCTAAACGTTTGGATAAATGACTTTGCCACCGGATATCTCATGTAGTAACTAGAAAACATGACCACTAAACAGACGACACCAAAAGCTAAGAGTAGAACCCGGAAAGCAGTCCAATGATCGCGTAACAGCCGATTTAAAATCGGAGCCATTAATTGGACAATTATTAAGGCTCCAATAAACCAAAACTGAGAAAAAAGACCCTTCTGAACCAAAAAACCGGCACCAATTTGCACTGGATTAAGAAATTCTCTTCTGGTAACGAGTTTAACTATAAACTCAAAAATCGCCCACAATATTACCGGTGTCAATAATAGACTGACTTTTCTTAATATATACGGATAAGTGACATTCTCCTTGCCAAGGATCAAGAAACCATTGACACAAAAGAACAGAGGAATCGAGAGAGTGCCTACGTAATAGTAGAATCGGATTGGTTGAAAAAGTAATCTCATGGTTGGGCTTTGCGATGCCACATTAAAATACGATCCCGCAACATGTAAACAAACTACCCCGAAAATCGCGAAAAATTTCAAGAAATCGATTCCTTCAAAACGAATCTTTTTTGTCATAATGCTCCCCCAAAAAATATCTAAACAAAGATTTTGAACTGGACTCGAAAATCCTGCACGAAGTCACCAATAAATATTCAAGCAAAAATCAAACAATCTTACTACAGATCGTTATTTCTAGCTAAGTTCACAAATGCCATTAGACTTCAATAAATACATAATAAAGCATTTATTTTGTCTTCCAGTACTCCAAAAAAGGAGCATTGTCTTCTTTGCATGCCCCGTGTCCAAACTATCTTGCAACCATTAAGACGTTCTCCACTTTAACATATTTATCTATATCTCAGAGGAACTTGCAACTACACGTTTATAAAGAAATCAGTCACGAATCTCTTCTCCTTTTTTTATCTTCAGATACCATCGCCAAACTTTTGCGTACAGAGGATAGCTAACCCAAATTAGCATAATTGCAGCTTTATCTCGCGCGGGCGCTTTATGGTCACTTAAGATTGGCTTACGTAGTTCTTTGACATTTGCAATAATTTGAGATCGAATGTTTTGATGATCTGTTACACCGTTCATTTGATTCAAGGTACTGATATAAGCGTATAACATTCTGCGTTTACATGGTTGATGAAGATCAGGATATACTTTTTCAACTTCTTCAGTCATCAATCTCGTCATGAAAATCAAGTCTAATTTTTTCAGCGAAAACGTTTTATTTACAATTGAATCATCTCTGAATAAGTAGTTGTACTTTGCATCTGACCCAACAGCAATCGTGTTTGCTGCTAAGAAAGTCTTGTAGGTGGTTGCGATATCTTCAAATAAGCGACCTTTTGGAAAAGAGATGTTTTTAAAAAATTGAATAGGATAAAGTTTTGCCCAAGCGGACGTATCAATCTGGTCATCGTACAACATTCTCTCAATCGCAGTATGTGAATCTATTGACGGACTGCCCTTGTATGAATTCACTTGGATCTTACCACTACTGTAAACAGTGCGATGCGAACAAATGGCCATTGTTGCATTATTATTTATCAAAATGGTGTAAAGGTACTCAATATAATCAGTATCAACGTAATCATCTGAATCAACAAATGAAACCCATGTACCTCTTGCTACAGAAATACCGAAATTACGTGCATCAGAAAGACCGCCATTCTCTTTTGAAAAAACTCGAATGCGCGTATCCTTTTCAGCATTCATCTGACAAATCGCCAATGAATGGTCAGTTGATCCGTCATCAACCAATATTATTTCTATATTATTAAATGTTTGAGCAAGCAAGCTGTCTAAGCATCGCTGCAAGTAATTCTCAACATTATATACGGGGACAATTATAGATATAAGCGGCTTATTTTTCATAGACTTTCCCACCACCTTCTCTTTATGTTAATTTAATACTTAGAGCGCTTCAAAAAAGATTCTCATGTGAATTCTTAAGAAGTGTCATTTGCACGGTTGTCTATTTTATCTACAAGCATAATCGAAAGATGATGCCATATTAGGCAGTTTATTAGTTCTTTGTTCAATATTATATCTTTGGTAGTAGTTTCAACCAGTTTCGTGTTTTCTTAGAAGCTATGCTATGTTTGAATTCTTAAACCTCAAACCTAGACTTGCTTGGAAACTTATGCTCTAGTGTATCAATAATGCTGTCAGCCACCTGTGCTTCATCCTCAGACGCTTGCGTATCATTGATACACAGTACTGAATGGATGGACTTTTCAATGTCCCTGCAAATCTCCTGATGCATCGTCTGTTCATAATACTGACCAAAGTGTTTTGATCTTGGCTGGAATTCATTACTTTGTATCTGCCAATATCTAAATACCCAATCTGTTAGGTCTGAAGGATCTCTAAACCGATGTGCACTGGTTTCGCTTAGTTTCTCCCCTTCAAGTGACCATACTTTTTCAAAGGTTTTTTTTAGATACGGCTGTGGCGTATGTGGGTTAAAGAAACCTGGAATAGCATGCCATGGTAACGTCAGGAATGAACGAACAAGAGCCTTTCCATACTTAAAATTGAACACTTTAAAAGGAGCTTGTTTTATCAAACTAGTTTTCGAGAAATACTTATTGATCATCATTGTATTGTTCAGCAGAAGGTGGCTAAAAGGGTCGTCGGCTGGAATTACTGAATATATAGCCAAATCTCTCACAATATCCGGATTTACGAAAAAGTCTTCTGGTTTTACTGGTTTATTAATGAGCATATCGTCATTAAATAAAATAAACTGATCGCTCAAACCACTTATTCGATGCAAGTTTAACAATATCGGGTTAGAACTAAATGTTGGCAACCATTTTTCTGGAATATAATCTTTGTGACGAATTTTAACTAATTTGTCGTTAGAATAATCCAACCATTCTGGCCATTGATCATTAGTAACTAAGAAAATCTTGTTCACCCAAGGCGCAAAATGATCAATAGAACGAAATAAATATTTCAACAAGCCACTATCTCGGTACCTATACTGTCCATTCAACTGTGTCCTTGATGCGAAGCCTTTCCCCTTTTTTTCTTGAAATAATTGCCTTTCCCTTTGGAGAGTTGGGTCTGCCCCGTCCACCCAAGGAATAACGATATCAATTTTCATATTGCCCCTCCAAATATCGAACGTTACTATAAGTATTCAACCCATGTTCATAGACGCTTGTGCGTAAAAAAGAAGAAGGAAGTTTTAATCCAGCGAAACTTTAATATAAGATTATCTAGGAGCATTGGCCAACACAAATATATAATGATTGCCATAAGCAAAACCGTTTCTTCACAATTAGAAATAGCTTCAAAAAATAATTGAAGTCTATTTAATCGTCTTCCAAAAGCCCACTGTACAAGACAGAAAGCACACTATATATCGGTAAACTTAGAAGAAAGCGTCCCAAATCACTTATTTGCTCAAAGGTGATATTGTTCAATGCTGGGGTGAAAAACGATTCCAGCGAAGAAGCCGTGTAACAATATTCTTATTTTCTTTAATCGATCAGACCCGTGAGCCGAGACCAACACTACCTTCTTTACAAAGCCGTACATAAATCTAAGTGTTTCTTTAAGTCCCATTTTTCTTGAAATGTAAAAGTTATTACGAACATCGTAAAAATATCTGGGAAGACGATCTTTACTATCAGTGATGATATCGACTTTTTGGTTTGTACCCATTTTGTGTGTGACAAAACTATCAGTGACACAGAAACTGTCATATTCATCGGAAATTCTTTTCGAATACTCTGCATCGTCACCCCAAATGAAAAAGTCCGCTATTGGATAACCAACCTTCTTCACAACATTAGCATTGATGAACATTGATACGAAAGAGCTATGTTGAATTTTAACCAAATTTGAAGAACGGCTTTCATTCCAAAACTTTGATAACTTAGGAATATTCATTAAAGCAGCACTACCATCTGTCCAGCGAACATTACTGGCCAGAATCCCCCACTCAATGCCATCTAACTCTAAATCTCTTCTGGCGTCCATTAACGGAACTATCGTTTGCTCACTTACAATACAATCGTTATCCATCACCCAAATTGTATCTGCTCCTAAAAACATCGCTCTTTTCATGCCGTGATTAAACCCAGTTGCGCCACCTAAATTTGTCTTCTCGTTCACCACATCCAGCATCGGCTGCTCTTCAGTTAGTTTTTCAAGATAGACACGGGTATCGTCCGTACTCGCATTATTTACCACAACTATTTTATAAAGATATTTATGACAGAGTATTAACTGATGCAAGCACTCCTTTAGTAGATCAAGTTTGTTGTATGTTACAACCACGGCAATACATCTCGAATCGCTTCGGCTCATATTACTACCCCTTTATTAACTGTTTATTAAACTAATTCTCAAAGTCTAAATACTTTTAATTACTGAATCGAATTGATCATTTCTTAAAGCTACAGATCCAAGTAAAATGATGAAGATATTATAACTTGCAAACAAAAACCAAGGATCGCCAAAGGACTCCAGAGCCAAACATATTAAAAGTAAATCCAAATAAAAGTCGTGTGATTTAGCAATACGTTTCGAAATGTACATCCAAACTAAAATGAATAGTAAACTTGAAACAATTCCGTATTTTATAACGTAACGCATTAGACTACTATCTAGCGTTTGATAAGGACTCCCGAACCAATCAAAATCTGTGACCTCATAAATTGGGTGTCCAAATAAAGTAAGACCGTATTGATCTAAATAGGTTCTCCCTAAACTCAGCCGATTTGAAAGCAAACTGTTAATTTTTGGGAAGTCGTTTGCATTATAGCTTAGATATAAAATTAATAAAGTAAGCATAGGGACAATAACGATTGAGAGTATGTACAATGTTCTGGAATTAATATAGTGTATTTTAAATTTTGCTGCTGTGAACCACGTTATCAGGCAAAAAATAGTTATGATAAAAGGTGCCTTTGTTTGAGTCTGAGAGTAAGCCCATATATTAAGACAAAATAGACCAGCAAATAACCAGAAGCCAATTTTTTCTCTTTTAGCCCACAGTAGAAGGAGAGTTATAAACAGAACAGTGTGTGCTAAAAATGAAACCCAGTTATAACCTAAATAAAATCTTAATCGGCTTTGGGAAACCTCAATCTTATTTGGAATTATAGAAAGAGTTGCAAGAGCTATTAATACTGCGTTAATTAACAATCGATAATTTGCCAAAAAGGAAAATATTCTGTTGTAGTGAACTCCGATTGACCCAATAGAAAGAATTGCAATATCAATCCAGTTGGCATCTCCAGCTAACATCCCATTGTTGACCATTAAAAAAACTAAAAGAATACTCGTTATTAGAAATCTGATACCATCAATATGAAGAAAGTCTCGAAGAAAAAAAGAAATAATAACTAAGCCTACACCCACAGCACGAAAAGCTAAAGGCCAGAATTCCGATACATAATTTGAAATTTCAGAAAATTTTATAAACTCATTAAGAGACCAGATCGCGACCCCAACAAAAAATACCAAATCAGATGCGTTAACTGTGCTTACATCGCTTTTGGTTTTAAGTTCAGTATTCTGAAAACTCATGTTATCTTCTTCACTGGAAACTGTTTGCATCTTCATTTATCTATCCTTTTCGTTGATCATTAACAACGGATGCTGTGCTATCTTACGTCTTCCCGATGCTTTATTTTATATGCGTGTTGAATTGTCGCTTCTGGCCGGTAAACTTGTTCATCAAAAAGATGAGTATTTTTTTTGGCCAATGATTGGACTCCTTAAATTGCACGGGGCATTCGACAACTTGCTTGTCATTGGCAATAACCCACACGTCCATAAGAATCTCGGCAATAAAACCCAAAGCTCGCTTCTCATTGCCGATAAGTTTATCAAAGTCTAAATTTTTTTCAATAGTACGTAATGTTGGAAATAGCCATGAACAATATTGATTAAAAGTTTCACGTTTCATAATGAACATATTAAACATATGAGCGGAAGTGCTGTCCAAAACGGTTTGCAGAGCGCGTTGATATGATTCAGGAAATGAAGAAAACACCTTTTTTAAAGCCTTTAGCTCTTCGGCATCATGGCTATGTATATAGTGGCTTTCAATCGTCTCAATGTAGTACTTACGTTTCAACGGCAGTACTACATCTCCTTTCGCAAGCAAATTCAGAATCTGTTGTTCATTGAGGAGGTTACTAAAGTCTTTTCTAAAGGATTTCTTTGAGACAAAATATCTGCGATAGTGATTCAATCCGACGATGCTCGCGTCAGAATTCTTCCATGCCCAATAGGTTGCTGTTAATTCGTTAAAATGTGGATTTTCTAAAGAAATATTATCCCCAGTCGCATCTGACTGAAAATTCTTTGGAATATTCTTGTGAAAGGCTGATCCAACAAAAATTGGAAGATAAATCTTATTATCAGTTGGCATTTCATATTGCTTATGACTAGCTATTAACATTTCAATTTTCATTTGCAACCCTCATTCGTAATAAACCCTATTATTTTATCTCGATCAAGATCTCACTGTTGTATCGCTGCAAGAACTTGGAAGGAACACTTTGAACTTTGTCGCCGTTTTCTATCTCGTTCACATATTTATAGTTCAGAGGAACTTTTTCGTCAGCATGCATAAGCATCCAGGAATACTCAAGATCAAGGTGCCCAATATCAAGAACCTGAACCGAGGTTTCGAAATTTACATCATTTGCTAAAACCGTTGCCGTTGGTCCAAGAGACACAAGCACCAGTATGTCTGAATCGTCAATGTTCTTAATTAAATCAGTAATAGTTTTTGAAATCTGGGTATAGTGTTCAAATGCGTTCTTCGCTGGACAAATAATTCTTTCAACCTTAGCTGCATTATTAAGAAGGTCATTACCAACTCCAAATCTAGTTTCGGATCCTTCTACAAGAATCACATGACGCTTATCCCAAATTTGCTTGATTAGTTTAAACAGACGGTCACCTTGAGACCTATCCTTATAAATCATGTATGGCCTTGTAACCAAGGAATCTAAGTAAGTTCTTTTGGAGCTTAATGTGCGCACCCACCGATATCCATGGTGGCCTAACTGTCCAGCCCAGAAAAAGGCATCTAACCGCCTATACTGCGTTAAACCATCAAAAGCATCTGGAATACAGACCTGGAATCCCGGGCGGCTGGTCTTGACCACTTTTAATAATGCCGAGGCTAATTCGGATGAGTTTTTTTCAAAGTTATCTGGCTCTCGATCTTTGAACATCCATTTGAACTCTCCGTCCCCAAACCTAGCGACTGATAAACGTTCTTTAAGGATGATCTGTATCGACTTCTCAATCGGTACTACTCTAATTTGCTTCCGCGAGATTACTAGGTACATGCGAAAAACAGCATACGCAATTAGTTTTGCAAATCCGATGGCGTTTATTCGAATATCTCTGCTAAATCGCTGCTTAATCTTCAATCTTTTTCCCCATGGTCTCTTCATTCGGAAAACCAACGGCAGGATTAAAGAAAAAGCCGTTCCATGTTCCCGAGAAAGCCGCTCCTAGACGAGTTAGTCGATGATCTTTGGCCGCAAGCGAACCCAACCCTGTCACCATATTCGCAAGAATCATTTTAACAATGTCCTTCTTACTCCCATAGTGACGCTTGATATAGATCAAATTGCGATACATTGACTTGAAACGCCAAATACGATCTGCCTGGATTGTCTTTAGGCTATCCTGCATCAAGTTGTAGCTTGTTTTGTGAACAGCGATACTGTCACTTACAAAGAAACTCGCTTTAAAGGATGACAATCTTGTCGTATATTCGGTATCATCACCCCAAATCTGCATCTGACCCAACGGAAGGCCTAAATTCTTAACGTTTTCTTTTGGTACAAGGATGGAGACGAACGTGGCCGAAACAACCCCAACAAGTCCCTCCATTATCTTATCTGGCCAATTTTTTGATACATGAGCAATGTTTGTTGCAGAGCCATCAGTCCATCTCACATTTGAACATAGAAATCCAAATTCACTGTTTAGCAATTTTGCTTTTTTTATTAATGCAGAAGAAGCTTCTATATTTGGAATAGTGTCATCATCCATTATCCAAATATAATCTCCATTCCCTTCTGCGGTAGCCTGATTCACTCCATATTCAAAACCAGCCGCTCCTCCAATGTTATCGCTAAGTGTTGTTGCTTTAACAAGGGAATCATCAATCTTTGTAAGATATTCGGTGGTTCCGTCAGTGCTATGATTATCAATTACAAAAATTCCAGACAAGTTCTCGCGCTGACTGAGTAAAGAGTCCAAGCATTCTTTTAGTAAAGGCAACCTATTGTAGGTTACCACAATTGCATCTATTATTTTCTCCATCATTTTCCCCACATGTTGATCGCTTAAACAATTAATCTATTCCTGAAGTCTTCTCTTGAAAAATTCAACTGAATTGGCCGTGAACTTTCTCGCAAAAAGATATTTTGGATTCTCTATTAAAGAAACATCGTCAACAGTTAGATATCGTGGTGTCAAATTGTGCTTAGATTTCCAAATAAAATCCACATAGCGTAAATTCTCAGATAAGGTATTCATAAATCGTGTATTAGCAATCAGACTCTGGATAAATAGCTCATCACAGCAATAAGTATAATTAAAGTGTTTGGTAATCCAACCCTCATGGTTCAAAATATACTGTGCCAAATCATCCGTAATGCTAAACCACTGAGAACCAGACTGAACTGTAATTTTCCGTGCTCTATTAATGCCAATATATCGCTGCACATAGCACGAAAAAAAATCAACATATTTGAAGACGTTCCGTTTTTTCCCAATGAAACGGTCCTGAAGAAAATGGTATTGCTGATATCTCAACCGATATCTATCAGGATTTTGATTCTTAAGGCGGTCACTCACCTCTAAAAAATTTTTGCCTTCATTCTGAGTAAAAAACTCATCTATTCGTTGATTCGTTTTGACAGGAAAATCCTGACCTGATAACAAGTGATAGTAAGCATATTCATGTTTTGTAGAGGCTGTTCTCAATAATCTCAACTCAATTTGGACCAATGAAAAACCTCCCCATGTGCCGTTCATCCTGTCGATGAAAACAACACTTGAGAAGTTAACTACTTTTTCTATTCTTTGCTCGTCAATTAAGCCAGCCTTCAAATCAATATGAATGAAAAAATCATGTTGTCGGCTGTCCAGTTGATGGATGATCTCCAATAATGTCTCATCAATCTTACCAGCCATGATTAAAAATGCATGCCTCACGGTTCTTTCGCCCTCTCTACTTTTCCCAGTATTCGGCTTGACAACCTAACAAAATTAGATGGTTAATTAAACTCTAGCAGGTAAAGTACACCTCATTTATAGTTGAGTGATTCGAACTAAATTACTTCTTCACATAAACTTATCTATCTCGAAGAATCGTAGGCGTTAATACCCCCCTGAGAATTTTACCATGTTTTTGTCCATTCGCATTAGTAATAATTTAAATGGGTTATTACCGATGTACCTTTCTAAAAGACGACAGCATTTCTAGCAAGACTGTAGGACGGAGCATTAGCAAAGCAATTACGTATATTAATGCACCATACATAGTAGCCCCTAATAAAGCAACAAGACTTGACAGCGATAAGACTGAAATAAAAATTCGCACGCTTATGCCCATAATGAGTGCAGCTAGGAAATACTTCCACACTTCTTGGAAAATATGTCGGAGACGGAGTTGATCTTTCACTTTAAATAATTGGTATGCCGTCACCAATAGTTCCGATAAAACGGTCGCCACCATGGCTCCATTGCTTCTCCAAAGAAGGATAAAAGGCACATTCAGAACCATATTAGCAACTGCACCTAGCACGACAGACGTTGTAAACGGCGCGAGTTGATTAGTGGGAAGTAAGTATTGAACTCCAATCGCATTACTAATTCCAATGAAGACAATAACAATAGATTCAATAACGAGCAGGTTTGAAACAGGATCAAAACCATTACCGAAAAATATCCGTGTAAATATTGGAGCAATACCCGCTAGGCCAGCAGTCATTGGAAATGCGATGACGAGAATAAAGTGCATCGATTTATTCAACGAATCTTCAACTTCATCATGTCTACCTTGTGCAAAACTATGGGCGGTGTGTGGAAGCAAAACGGTGCCAGTGGCTGTCACAACTGCAAGTAATATCTTGACGATTTTGTCAGAATTATCGTAGAATCCTGATGCTTGAACACCGACAAGTGCCCCAAGCATAGTTTTGTTAACTTGTAAATAAACTTGAGTTGCAATCTGCGGGACAAACATTTCAATAGTCGGTCGCAAATGATTGATTATTTTTAAGTCGGACCAACGTGGAAATACTACGTAACGCTTTAAGTAGGGCACCAACGTTAGGTTGCCTAAAAACTGCGATCCAGTGAGGATTAAGATGTATAGCCAAAGATCATTTTTCGTCCGAACAAGTACAAAGATCAAAATTAACGAAATGATTTTAACCAGTGTATTTCTTAAAACGGTGATGCGAAATTCCTCAAGCCCCTGAAAAAACCAAGAAACGTCAATTGCAGTTGCAACAAGTAAGAGCCCTTGAATGAGGTAAAAAGTTTGATACTGTCCAGACAACAGGATAAACCCTAAATAGAGCAAAGTTGCAATCCCTGTAGTCACAAGTCTGAGAAATGTTAGCTCCCAAAATAAATTGGAAAGTTGTTTCGACTTATCGCGCTGGTATGCTACTTCGCGATTACCATACATTGTTAGTCCCAATGTTCCTAATAGAACAAAGTACTGGACAATTGAATTCGTAAAGGCGTTAATGCCGATTCCTGTCGGCCCAAGAACGCGAGAAACGTACGGAATTGTGACAATCGGTAGCAGAAGGACAAAAACTTGATAGCCCATATTCCAAAGGAGATTTTTGACTACTTTCGTGACGATTCACCTCATTTCAACGGAATATCGCAGTCAAATGAAAAGCTAAGTCGTCAATCACTTGCTCTCAGTATCAAAAAACTCCCCTTGCAGGAATTGTAACGCCGCAGTGATAACCTGATCCATATTGTAATAACGATACAAGCCTAGACGACCACCGAAAGCCACTCGAGGAGTCTCTCGAGTTGCTAACTCCCGATATTGTGTAAACAGATGATTGTTCTCAGAGTTGTTCACTGGGTAATAAGGTTCATCGCCTTTAGTCCAAGTAGCCGGATATTCGTGAGTAATGACAGTTTTACCGCGATTGCCTTTGCCAAATTCGAAATGTTTATGCTCGATAATTCGAGTAAACGGTGTTTCAGAATCAGTGTAATTCACCACTGCATTACCTTGAAAATTATCCGTATCTAATACTTCTGTATCAAATCTCAAACTTCTGTACTCCAAAGTTCCCAGCTGATAATCAAAGAACTGATCAATCATGCCTGTGTAAATCACCTTGTCGTAACGATTTAAGTAGTCCTGCTTGTTCTCCAGAAAATCAGTGTTAAGCTTCACGGTAATGTTAGGAACATCTAACATCTTTTCAACAATCTGAGTATAGCCACCAACTGGGATTCCTTGATAAAGGTCATTGAAATAATTGTTGTCATAAGTAAATCGAACTGGTAACCGGCGAATAATAAATGCCGGAAGTTCCTTCGGTTCTCTGCCCCATTGCTTAGCCGTGTAGTCCTTAATCAACTTACTATAAATATCCGTACCTACCAAAGAGATTGCCTGTTCTTCAAGATTTTCAGGCTTTTTGCCAGCCATTGCTGCCCGTTGTTCATCAATTTTTGCCTCTGCTTCTTTAGGCGTAATGACTCCCCACATCTTATTAAACGTGTTCATGTTGAATGGTAGATTATAAATTTCACCTTTATAGTTTGCGATAACTTCATTCGTATAGCGATTGAATGTCGCGAATTGGTTGATGTACTCCCAGACTTTTTGATTACTTGTATGGAAAATATGTGCACCATACCGTTGAACTTGAATGCCCTCAATGTCTTCCGTGTAGATATTACCGGCCAAGTGATCTCGCTTTTCAATCACATCAACCAAATCGCCTTTTAATGCCCGTTCTCGAGCCACCGTTGCCCCAAATAAACCTGCCCCAACAACTAGTAATTTCATCGATAAATCCCCCAAAATATTCTTGTCTTTGATACTAAACTACAGAGTTCTTTTAAAACCAACCTACTTTTGACTTTGGTAGCCATAACCATATCCATAGCCATAACCGTAGCCCCTATCACCATGTTTAGCTTTAACACGCTCTACTGATCCAAGAATCTTAGCCTTTGCCAGTTTCAAGACTTCAACTGTGCGCCGCAAGTCTCCCTTTAATGTTTTACCAATGTTGGCGACAACGATAACCCCATCTGTCTTCGGAACCAACACCTGCACATCTGAAACAGCCAAAACTGGTGGTGCATCTAGAACAATGATGTCAAAATTTTGTCGAGCCCAGTCCAATAAATCGCCCATTCGCTTAGAATTTAACAGTTCAGAAGGGTTGGGTGGGACTGGACCAGAGGAAATAATGCTTAAATTATTGACAAATGTCTCTTCAACGACCTCATCGGGTTTTGTTTTTCCCGTTAACACCGTCGTCACCCCATCAAGATTAAGCTTTCTGAAAGTGGCGTGAACCGTTGGCCGACGCAGATCAGCATCAATAAGTAGAACTTTTTTACCAGCCTGTGCCCATGTCACGGCAACGTTTGCGGAGACCGTCGATTTACCTTCAGACATTGCTGAAGAAGTAAACATAACAACTTGGCATTTATCTAAAGCGGCGCCTGCAAACTCAATATTCGTCCGTACAGTTCGAAACTGTTCAGAAACAACATGCTTTGGTTCAGCAAAAGCAACGAGCATAACACCATTTTTTTGTGTTTCTTGATCTTCCTGATGACGGTTAAAAAGCGTTTTGAATGAAAATTTCACTTTGACTTCCTCCTTTAGATCCGACGACGACTTCTCTGAGGGAAGTCTGGGACACCGATATCTTCCGTCGCCTCACCATCATCTGTAGGTTTTGTTGCCTCTATTGCTTGATCCATGTCTCGCATGCGCTGCACATAGTTCACAACACCCAAATTAACTAATCCCAGATCATCAGTAATGAAGTCAAGATCCTTAATTGTTTGGTCTGTAAGCTCCCGAATTAATCCCCAGATAAAGGCAGTCAAAACCCCCAAAAACAGACCAGCCAGAGCCATCATTCTTAAACGTGGAGATACCGGTGTTGAGCTTGCTGTCGCTTTTGAAACTACTGAAACGTTCGAAATACTCATCATTTTAGCAATCTTAGTCTCAAATACTTTTGCAACCTCGTTCGCAACATCACGCGCGCGAACTGGATCAGTATCTCTGACGTTCACAGTAAACACTTGAGAATTCTGCAACGTTGACACGGAAACCATCTTAGCAAGATCATCCTCAGAAATATTTGAGTACTTAGCTGGCTTCAACTTATATTGTGCTGGTTGTGCTTCTTCTGTCACATATTGCTCACGCACACCAGTCGTCGCATTATATCTAGTTCCATAGACAGCTTTTTTTGCCTTCTTAGTAAGAACTCGTTGCGGACTTGTTAACTCATCCGCGACCGTCTGTAAAACAACAGGACGCGTGATGATATCCTTGTATGTATTGATGATCTGAATGTCGGCGTTTTGAGCATTCAACTGCATATTTGGATCATTCTGTTGTTTCCGGTTAACTAACAATGACGTATCAGACTCGTATTTTGGCGCAATCAAAGCCTTGGCACCAAAATAAGCAGCCGCCATCCCAAGAATTCCAAGAATAATCATTGCAACAAAGCTGCGTTTAAATACATTCCACAACTGCGAAAGGTCGATTTGCTTGTTCATTAACTCTTTCCCCACCTAATCCCGTAATTTATATCCAACAATCAAAATGCGGACCACAAGCAGCGCAGCCCGCATTTCTAAAAAAGACTTTTTAAAACCCTACTCCAAAGCATAATACCCTAGCATGTGTGATCAAGTCTAGCTATTTTGGCTGACTATCATGTTTTTGGTCTCAATAATAGTCTGTCCTGAATCCGCTCTACTCCCCTTTTAACTAAGGTTGTTTCCCATAAAATTGAATTTGTTACAGTCTCTTTACAATTTCTTCCAAATCGGATCTCTAGCTTAGTGTAAAAGCGATACAGCTTATTGAGCTAAATATTGCAGTCTCGACAATGAACCCACAGTACATTATCGCAGTATCTGTAGACGACCAACAAACACCTCAGAGAATCACACAGAATATCTAAACTCAAAATATTAAATTTGAACCCTTCGTTATTAACTATACGAAGGGTATGTACAAATGATGAACAGTAGTATTATCTCTAAACTAATTTGACTTTCAACAGCCGCCACCAATCCTGATGTCCAATATACCAAGCAATAGTGTCCACTAGTCCGGTCTCAAAAGCACACTCTGGCATCCAGCCGAGCTTCTGTTTGATTTTCGTTGGATCAATTGCATATCGCCGATCATGTCCAAGACGATCCTTAACATAAGTAATCTGAGACTCCGGCAACCCAAGCTGCTGGACAATAAGTTGAACGATGGCGTTGTTGTTGTATTCATTATGGGCGCCAATGTTGTATATTTCACCGGCCTTACCTTCACGAAGAACTAAATCAACCCCTCTGCAGTTATCACGTACATACAACCAATCACGGATGTTTTTGCCATCACCATAAATTGGCAACTTTTTTCCCATCCAGTCCACGTGTAATCATCAATGGAATCAGCTTCTCAGGAAACTGATATGGTCCATAGTTGTTCGTGCTTCTCGTAATATTGACATGTGTACCATAGGTTTCAAAATAGGAACGAAGCATATCAGCTGATGCCTTACTTGCCGCATAGGGTGAGTTTGGTTGCAAAGGCGAATCTTCCGTGAAGTACCCAGTCGATCCTAACGAACCATAAAACCTCATCTGTTGAGATCTGTAAGAGCTTAATATCGTGTCGGTAAGCCTCATGCAGTAAAGCAAGTGTCCCCTTGCACATTTGTTTCGACAAAGATTTCCGGATGTAGGATGCTGCGGTCCACATGAGACTCCGCAGCGAAATTCACAATGGCGTCTATATGATACTGTTCAATCAAATAAGCCACTAATTCTCGATTATTAATGTTTCCTTGAACGAAGATATGAATTGGGTCATGTTTTAGGTCAGTTAGGTTATTCTTGTTGCCGCATATGTCAGCAGATCAAGATTCACAATTAAATCTGCAGGATGCATTTGACGCTGATAGTGAAACGAAGTTGCTGCCAATAAACCCAGCTCCACCAGTGATTAACAAGTTCAAAGTTTAATCTACCTCCTTTATTGCGAGATGTATTTCAAGTTCATCGGCGCTGAATCTTCTTCACAGAATCTCAAAAACATAAATAGCTTTTCTCGTCTATCGACTGTTGATCACAGAGATTTACCGTTGGAAGCCAATGGTCAGCATCAATCATAATAACGATGCTTAGGCATATAGTACCTAGAAAACCTATTTTAACAAAAATAAAAGCCTATTTTAGGCCTATGCCACTTCAATATGACAGTCTCTTTACAATTCCGCAAAAACCCGTCAGAATGACCCTAACTTGTAACCAGACTAACCTGATTTTTAGTTTAAAATATAAGCAATGCAATTTTTGGGGGGTTCACTAAATCATGAAAAAAACAAGCTACGTCTTCGTGACTGGCTATTGAGTATCGCGTTGGGATTGGCAATTGCTGGTGTCGCGGGGTTTTTCTACGTCAAGCATTATCAGTCTGAGCAGGCGATTGCGGTTAACCAATCGACGCGTCAGCGCATTCAGAAGGATTCTAAGGCGAAGGTGAAGAAGGAAAAGGTGCTGAATCAGTATCGGCTTATGGCTTAACTGACAGCGAGATTAATGCGGCCAAAACTTTGCCGGTGTCGGCGATTGGCGATTCGATTATGCTGGGGGAGTTCGGCATATTTGAAGGTGCTTTTTCCGGAGATGTCGATTGATGCTGAGGGTCGGCCGGCAGGTGCAGGCAGCACCTGCGATTATTAGTCAGCTGAAGGCAAGTGGTAAGTTGGCTAACACGGTTGTGATCAGTTTGGGAACGAACGGACCGATGACAGAGGCCGACATTAACGGGATTCTGGATCAGCTTGGGGACTGAGCGCCAGGTCTTCTGGGTGACCGCGTATGCTCCGGAAAGGCGTGGATTGATCCGGTTAACAAGTTGATTCATGCAGCAGAAAACCCATGCCAATCTGCATGTGGTGGATTGGTATTATCTGGCTGGTGGCAATGACGACTGGTTTGCTGATGACGGTGTCCATCCGAACGATGCTGGCCGGCCGCATTACTACACGTTGATTGCTAAGGATGTCATGCAGACATTAAAAAAAGTAACAACGAAAAAACCTCATTACCTAGGATCAGCATCTTGCTAAAAAAAGATTCAGGGTGTATCCCTTCCATTTAAAAAGACATCGAGAACCATTGCCTCGATGTCTTTTTGTATTTAACCAATGTTTGACCAAAACCAGGTGCATTGGAAACCTAACCCCTGCGACAACTTTTGACCACAGCAATCAAACCTGCCTGCCCTTCTGCCAGATCGAAAAGCTTCAGCGAAACCTTTCCTGCCAGTAAGCTTTTTTTCTATAGAAGCCACTTTCAATAGCCTTATCGCTTACTTATCCAAATCCACAAACCGTGTCAAAATCATCATCACAACGCCACCGACGGCCATCGAGATGGCTTCGCCAAGCGCGATGGTAGCATAGGTTGGCCAGAATGGGACTTTCGTGAGGATGGTCAGTTCGCCGGCAATGGGTGAACATGGATAAGGCGAAAAGGATGCCCATGATGGTGAATTTAGCCCATTTTGGTGGACGAGTTTGGCTAACCAGCGGCTGATGATGATGAAGACGAGCGTGCCGAGGGTGCCGATTGGGACATCGAGGAGTGCGGTTGGCGAGGTTAAATTGGCCAAAAAAACACCCAGCGTGACGGCCCAGACATAACGGCGGTTGAAGAGTGCCGTATAGTTGAGCATCTCGGAGAACCGAACTTGTACGACCCCGAAGCTGAGTGGACTGAGCATGAGGGTCATCACGACGTAAATGGACGTGATCATGGCGGTTTTGGCGAGACTGACGATTGAACGATGGGTGGTTGAAGTTGTTTGCATGTTTGTTCTCCTTTGTGGGCTATGCCAGTAGTAACGACGATCAAGGAAAGTAAGTATCGTCGTGGAAGGATTGCCTTCGTTTTCAGTTTTGGTGTTTCAATGCATTAAGTTTACTTTTCGAGCCAACCGCCGTCAATGGGAATCACGGTTCCATGAATATAATCAGCAGCATCGCTGGCCAGAAATAAGGATAATTGCGCGACTTCCTCGGGCTTGGCCCAGCGTTTGGCTGGGGTTTCTTGAGCAACCCACGCAGCCATTTTCCCGTCGCCGCAAAATCAGCGGCGTTCATGGGCGTGTTGATAGCGCCTGGTGCGAGCGCGTTGGCGCGAATGCCTTTGGCGGCGTAATCAAGGTCTAATTGCTTGGTGAGGCCGATGACGGCGTGCTTAGCGGCGGTATACGCCACGCCGCCACCACCACGACTAAACCAGCGATGGAACTCATATTGATGAAAACGCCGTGTCCGCGAGCCAGCATCCCCGGCAGCAGCGCCTTGATCATTAAGAACTGACTGGTGAGATCAACATCGAGAATGTGTTTGCCATGCCGAGAGCGCCGTATCGGTCACAGTTTGATAACCATCCAACACGCCCGCCGTATTGCAGACAATATCTGGCTGGTATTGAGCCGCAATCGCTGCTGCCGTGGCAGGATCGCTCACATCGGCCTGAATGGCGTCTGTGAGGTTGCTAATTGGTTGGAGGTCAATTCCTACCACAGTGGCACCAGCTGCCTGAAAAGCCGCCGCCTGCGCCGCACCGATGCCAGAAGCCGCGCCGGTGATGATGACGGTCTTGTCGGTGAAGTCGAAATGCGTCATGCGTTCACAAGCTGCCAATCTTCAGCCAAAATGTCACAGTCAGTCGGTGACCAGAGACTGAAAGCTTCGTCGGCAGTTTTTGATCAAAAAATACGGATTCAAAGTGTCGCCTTCGAATTTGCCTTCCGGAACTAGTTGCACATACAACTCAGTACCTTCCCAGCCGGTGCGAACGGCCTTCTTGCCGGCTTTAAGGGACGGTAAAATTGCTTCAAATGTCATGTCGATCATTCTCCTTCTTTTGAAATGCGTTCTCCAGATGGCGGTCGGTTATTGTGAAGAAAGCCTGTTAGCCGAACCAATACTTGATCAACTATCCAGTGCCACTTTGTCAAACCAAGCTAACCGTGCCAGTTCGCGCTCATTGTCTAAAATCAGTGCATTTAGTATACGCGTTTTACCAGCTGACTGACAACGGGTTGCGCCATCCTTTTAAGGTCATTCTGACATTTTTGATATCAAAAAAGAACAGCCTCAAGTGACAGACTGTTCTAAAAAGGTGGTACTTACAGGTTAATCACCTGCATGAGTACCTCGGAAACACGCGCCCGTTCTTTCTCTGGTAAGTGGGTTAAGTATTTCACCACCGCTAATGTGCTAATATCGCTCATTTCCGGAGCAATAAAGAAGTCGCCTACCTGCATATTTAAAGCCCGCGCAATGTCGGTCAATTTTTTTATGCTGATATTGTTGACGTCTCCACGCTCCATTCGCGAAATCAGACTGATCGAGACGCCGGATCGCTCCGCCAACTTCTCAATCGTCAAGTTCAAACTGCGGCGCTGTTGGTGCACCAATTTCCCGATATTGTCTAACATGGTTTCCCCACCTTTAATGTGCGGCGTTATGCTTTAACATTAGATGAAACGCCGGGCTATCAAAAGATTTTATAATATTATTTAATAATCTAAAGATGGCCTATTCTCACAGAACATAACCGCACTGATCCCCCACATCAACTCACCAATTCTTGCTCTATAACTATTGTAAACGCTCGCAATGAGGAACTGCCAAAAATCAGCTTAATTAATTAAAAAATACACAATAAAAAAACAATGCCAATTTATTCAGCATTGTTATTTACTTTCCGCGGTTGCTGGCACAAAGGCCCATAAGCTGCCACGTGTGAACTGTTCGCCATCCGAGGATATCCAATTCACTGATACTATTATTCGGCGGAATGCGCATCGCATCACGCGCAGAATCGAGATCGGCACCGAGGTATGTGCTTAATAACAGCATGCCGATTAAACCGTGCGCCACAACGAGCACTTTGCCGTCTGGATGGGCATCATAAATCCGATTGATTGCCCGCCGTCCACGTTTTAACGCATGGGCAAATGATTCTGCACCGATACGCTGGTTATCAAACGCCGTCAAGTTATGATAATAATGATTGATCTCAGGATCATCTTGCACTGAGGCGAGCGGCTGACCATCCCATTTGCCTAAATCTACCTCGCGCAAAATCACGATCCGTCACAATCGGCGGGTTGAACGACTCGGCTTTGGGCCACAATTAATTCAGCCGTTGTTTGCGCCCGCGGCATCGGACTGGCATAGATGCCCGCAAAACCAGTCGTCGCCAAAAAGCGTCCAACTGCGATCGCACCTTCGCGGCCACTCGCTGTCAACGGCGTATCGGTTCGTCCACCGTTAAATCGCCGCGCCAAATTCGTTTCCGTCTGTCCATGCCGCACAAAGTAAAACTTGGTCATCTCCTGCACGCTCCTTATAAACACGTTCATCAGGCCAGCAACCGGTCGCGACGCACGTTCTGTCTTTGACCATAGTGTAGCAGAAGCGCACCAAATTAGCGGCAATAATCAGAAAAGTTCAGCCCGACTTAACCAAAACTGCAACGATTATGCCTATTACGTCAGCATTTTGGCGACATCAACGACAAGAATGTGCTCACCGCCTAGAAATGTGTGGGTAAGACATTTGTACGCAAAAAGCCGAACATGCAAGTTTCACCTGTTCGGCATTCTCTACGCGATCATTGAAGCACAGCACTCAGTAGGCGTTTACTGGGCAGCTTTAACCCCTTGATGATCCGCTTCGGCTTCAGCTTTATAAGCCGCCACTTCGTCATCAGCGGCAAAAATGTAATGTTCAGGATAAACCTCAACCATTTTACGTTTCTTGTTGTCGCCTTCGACCTTGCTGGCGTCATACGGCAGCGGCACGCGTCTGCGCTCAACATCTGGATCAGGTACCGGAATCGCTGAGAGTAAACTCTTGGTGTAAGGGTGTAACGGATGACTATAAACTTCATCCGCCGTTGCCAATTCAACCAACCGTCCATAATGCATAACAGCGATACGGTCTGAGATATACTTGACCATCGATAAATCATGCGCAATGAACAGGTACGTCAACCTTGGCGATCCTGAATGTCCTTCAGCAGGTTGACGACCTGCGCCTGAATGGAAACGTCCAGCGCGCTGATCGGTTCATCGGCGATAATGAACTTAGGCTGTACGGCAATGCACGGGCAATCCCGATCCGCTGGCGCTGACCACCGGAGAACTCATGGGGATAGCGAGTCGCGTGATCAGCGTTTTAAACCGACTTCTTCCAACAACTGCTCAACTTGATGATCGCGATCAGCGTTGTTTTTGGCCAAATGATGAATATCAATGCTTCCGCGATGATGTTTG